>CM075870.1:19638588-19831190 GCA_038021265.1 Cyprinella venusta | reverse complement strand
GCGTTGGTCGAAGTCTCGTGGCCCTCTGTCAGAATCCAGAGTTTCAAGAAGATCGGAGGGGGTCAAAATTTCGGCCAAAAAAAAAAAATGACAGTGTTACCCCTTATGTTTTTTTTTCAGGTCCAAATTTTGACCTTCGATATCTCGGCTCTGGAAGGGTCTAGAGCCGCAATTTTTGCGCGTTGGTCGAAGTCTCGTGGCCCTCTGTCAGAATCCAGAGTTTCAAGAAGATCGGAGGGGGTCAAAATTTCGGCCAAAAAAAAAAATGACAGTGTTACCCCTTATGTTTTTTTTTCAGGTCCAAATTTTGACCTTCGATATCTCGGCTCTGGAAGGGTCTAGAGCCGCAATTTTTGCGCGTTGGTCGAAGTCTCGTGGCCCTCTGTCAGAATCCAGAGTTTCAAGAAGATCGGAGGGGGTCAAAATTTCGGCCAAAAAAAAAATGACAGTGTTACCCCTTATGTTTTTTTTCAGGTCCAAATTTTGACCTTCGATATCTCGACTCTGGAAGGGTCTAGAGCCGCAATTTTTGCGCGTTGGTCGAAGTCTCGTGGCCCTCTGTCAGAATCCAGAGTTTCAAGAAGATCGGAGGGGGTCAAAATTTCGGCCAAAAAAAAAAATGACAGTGTTACCCCTTATATTTTTTTTTCAGGTCCAAATTTTGACCTTCGATATCTCGGCTCTGGAAGGGTCTAGAGCCGCAATTTTTGCGCGTTGGTCGAAGTCTCGTGGCCCTCTGTCAGAATCCAGAGTTTCAAGAAGATCGGAGGGGGTCAAAATTTCGGCCAAAAAAAAAAAATGACAGTGTTACCCCTTATGTTTTTTTTTCAGGTCCAAATTTTGACCTTCGATATCTCGGCTCTGGAAGGGTCTAGAGCCTCCATTTTTGCGCGTTGGTTGAAGTCTCGTGGCCCTCTGTCAGAATCCAGAGTTTCAAGAAGATCGGAGGGGGTCAAAATTTCGGCCAAAAAAAAAAATGACAGTGTTACCCCTTATGTTTTTTTTTCAGGTCCAAATTTTGACCTTCGATATCTCGGCTCTGGAAGGGTCTAAGCCGCAATTTTTGCGCGTTGGTCGAAGTCTCGTGGCCCTCTGTCAGAATCCAGAGTTTCAAGAAGATCGGAGGGGGTCAAAATTTCGGCCAAAAAAAAAAAATGACAGTGTTACCCCTTATGTTTTTTTTTCAGGTCCAAATTTTGACCTTCGATATCTCGGCTCTGGAAGGGTCTAGAGCCTCCATTTTTGCGCGTTGGTCGAAGTCTCGTGGCCCTCTGTCAGAATCCAGAGTTTCAAGAAGATCGGAGGGGGTCAAAATTTCGGCCAAAAAAAAAAATGACAGTGTTACCCCTTATGTTTTTTTTTCAGGTCCAAATTTTGACCTTCGATATCTCGGCTCTGGAAGGGTCTAGAGCCGCAATTTTTGCGCGTTGGTCGAAGTCTCGTGGCCCTCTGTCAGAATCCAGAGTTTCAAGAAGATCGGAGGGGGTCAAAATTTCGGCCAAAAAAAAAAAATGACAGTGTTACCCCTTATGTTTTTTTTTCAGGTCCAAATTTTGA
Source organism: Cyprinella venusta (assembly GCA_038021265.1). Taxonomy (NCBI): domain Eukaryota; kingdom Metazoa; phylum Chordata; class Actinopteri; order Cypriniformes; family Leuciscidae; genus Cyprinella; species Cyprinella venusta. The sequence goes on along the minus strand of CM075870.1, from coordinate 19,829,633 downwards.
CCTTCGATATCTCGGCTCTGGAAGGGTCTAGAGCCGCAATTTTTGCGCGTTGGTCGAAGTCTCGTGGCCCTCTGTCAGAATCCAGAGTTTCAAGAAGATCGGAGGGGGTCAAAATTTCGGCCAAAAAAAAAAAATGACAGTGTTACCCCTTATGTTTTTTTTTCAGGTCCAAATTTTGACCTTCGATATCTCGGCTCTGGAAGGGTCTAGAGCCGCAATTTTTGCGCGTTGGTCGAAGTCTCGTGGCCCTCTGTCAGAATCCAGAGTTTCAAGAAGATCGGAGGGGGTCAAAATTTCGGCCAAAAAAAAAAAATGACAGTGTTACCCCTTATGTTTTTTTTTCAGGTCCAAATTTTGACCTTCGATATCTCGGCTCTGGAAGGGTCTAGAGCCGCAATTTTTGCGCGTTGGTCGAAGTCTCGTGGCCCTCTGTCAGAATCCAGAGTTTCAAGAAGATCGGAGGGGGTCAAAATTTCGGCCAAAAAAAAAAATGACAGTGTTACCCCTTATGTTTTTTTTTCAGGTCCAAATTTTGACCTTCGATATCTCGGCTCTGGAAGGGTCTAGAGCCTCCATTTTTGCGCGTTGGTCGAAGTCTCGTGGCCCTCTGTCAGAATCCAGAGTTTCAAGAAGATCGGAGGGGGTCAAAATTTCGGCCAAAAAAAAAAAATGACAGTGTTACCCCTTATGTTTTTTTTTCAGGTCCAAATTTTGACCTTCGATATCTCGGCTCTGGAAGGGTCTAGAGCCTCCATTTTTGCGCGTTGGTCGAAGTCTCGTGGCCCTCTGTCAGAATCCAGAGTTTCAAGAAGATCGGAGGGGGTCAAAATTTCGGCCAAAAAAAAAAATGACAGTGTTACCCCTTATGTTTTTTTTTCAGGTCCAAATTTTGACATTCGATATCTCGGCTCTGGAAGGGTCTAGAGCCGCAATTTTTGCGCGTTGGTCGAAGTCTCGTGGCCCTCTGTCAGAATCCAGAGTTTCAAGAAGATCGGAGGGGGTCAAAATTTCGGCCAAAAAAAAAAAATGACAGTGTTACCCCTTATGTTTTTTTTTTCAGGTCCAAATTTTGACCTTCGATATCTCGGCTCTGGAAGGGTCTAGAGCCTCCATTTTTGCGCGTTGGTCGAAGTCTCGTGGCCCTCTGTCAGAATCCAGAGTTTCAAGAAGATCGGAGGGGGTCAAAATTTCGGCCAAAAAAAAAAATGACAGTGTTACCCCTTATGTTTTTTTTTCAGGTCCAAATTTTGACCTTCGATATCTCGGCTCTGGAAGGGTCTAGAGCCGCAATTTTTGCGCGTTGGTCGAAGTCTCGTGGCCCTCTGTCAGAATCCAGAGTTTCAAGAAGATCGGAGGGGGTCAAAATTTCGGCCAAAAAAAAAAAATGACAGTGTTACCCCTTATGTTTTTTTTTCAGGTCCAAATTTTGACCTTCGATATCTCGGCTCTGGAAGGGTCTAGAGCCGCAATTTTTGCGCGTTGGTCGAAGTCTCGTGGCCCTCTGTCAGAATCCAGAGTTTCAAGAAGATCGGAGGGGGTCAAAATTTCGGCCAAAAAAAAAAAATGACAGTGTTACCCCTTATGTTTTTTTTTCAGGTCCAAATTTTGACCTTCGATATCTCGGCTCTGGAAGGGTCTAGAGCCTCCATTTTTGCGCATTGGTCGAAGTCTCGTGGCCCTCTGTCAGAATCCAGAGTTTCAAGAAGATCGGAGGGGGTCAAAATTTCGGCCAAAAAAAAAAATGACAGTGTTACCCCTTATGTTTTTTTTTCAGGTCCAAATTTTGACCTTCGATATCTCGGCTCTGGAAGGGTCTAGAGCCGCAATTTTTGCGCGTTGGTCGAAGTCTCGTGGCCCTCTGTCAGAATCCAGAGTTTCAAGAAGATCGGAGGGGGTCAAAATTTCGGCCAAAAAAAAAAATGACAGTGTTACCCCTTATGTTTTTTTTTCAGGTCCAAATTTTGACCTTCGATATCTCGGCTCTGGAAGGGTCTAGAGCCGCAATTTTTGCGCGTTGGTCGAAGTCTCGTGGCCCTCTGTCAGAATCCAGAGTTTCAAGAAGATCGGAGGGGGTCAAAATTTCGGCCAAAAAAAAAAAATGACAGTGTTACCCCTTATGTTTTTTTTTCAGGTCCAAATTTTGACCTTCGATATCTCGGCTCTGGAAGGGTCTAGAGCCGCAATTTTTGCGCGTTGGTCGAAGTCTCGTGGCCCTCTGTCAGAATCCAGAGTTTCAAGAAGATCGGAGGGGGTCAAAATTTCGGCCAAAAAAAAAAATGACAGTGTTACCCCTTATGTTTTTTTTTTCAGGTCCAAATTTTGACCTTCGATATCTCGGCTCTGGAAGGGTCTAGAGCCTCCATTTTTGCGCGTTGGTCGAAGTCTCGTGGCCCTCTGTCAGAATCCAGAGTTTCAAGAAGATCGGAGGGGGTCAAAATTTCGGCCAAAAAAAAAAATGACAGTGTTACCCCTTATGTTTTTTTTTCAGGTCCAAATTTTGACCTTCGATATCTCGGCTCTGGAAGGGTCTAGAGCCTCCATTTTTGCGCGTTGGTCGAAGTCTCGTGGCCCTCTGTCAGAATCCAGAGTTTCAAGAAGATCGGAGGGGGTCAAAATTTCGGCCAAAAAAAAAAATGACAGTGTTACCCCTTATGTTTTTTTTTCAGGTCCAAATTTTGACCTTCGATATCTCGGCTCTGGAAGGGTCTAGAGCCGCAATTTTTGCGCGTTGGTCGAAGTCTCGTGGCCCTCTGTCAGAATCCAGAGTTTCAAGAAGATCGGAGGGGGTCAAAATTTCGGCCAAAAAAAAAAAATGACAGTGTTACCCCTTATGTTTTTTTTTCAGGTCCAAATTTTGACCTTCGATATCTCGGCTCTGGAAGGGTCTAGAGCCGCAATTTTTGCGCGTTGGTCGAAGTCTCGTGGCCCTCTGTCAGAATCCAGAGTTTCAAGAAGATCGGAGGGGGTCAAAATTTCGGCCAAAAAAAAAAAATGACAGTGTTACCCCTTATGTTTTTTTTTCAGGTCCAAATTTTGACCTTCGATATCTCGGCTCTGGAAGGGTCTAGAGCCGCAATTTTTGCGCGTTGGTCGAAGTCTCGTGGCCCTCTGTCAGAATCCAGAGTTTCAAGAAGATCGGAGGGGGTCAAAATTTCGGCCAAAAAAAAAAATGACAGTGTTACCCCTTATGTTTTTTTTTCAGGTCCAAATTTTGACCTTCGATATCTCGGCTCTGGAAGGGTCTAGAGCCGCAATTTTTGCGCGTTGGTCGAAGTCTCGTGGCCCTCTGTCAGAATCCAGAGTTTCAAGAAGATCGGAGGGGGTCAAAATTTCGGCCAAAAAAAAAAATGACAGTGTTACCCCTTATGTTTTTTTTCAGGTCCAAATTTTGACCTTCGATATCTCGACTCTGGAAGGGTCTAGAGCCGCAATTTTTGCGCGTTGGTCGAAGTCTCGTGGCCCTCTGTCAGAATCCAGAGTTTCAAGAAGATCGGAGGGGGTCAAAATTTCGGCCAAAAAAAAAATGACAGTGTTACCCCTTATATTTTTTTTTCAGGTCCAAATTTTGACCTTCGATATCTCGGCTCTGGAAGGGTCTAGAGCCGCAATTTTTGCGCGTTGGTCGAAGTCTCGTGGCCCTCTGTCAGAATCCAGAGTTTCAAGAAGATCGGAGGGGGTCAAAATTTCGGCCAAAAAAAAAAAAATGACAGTGTTACCCCTTATGTTTTTTTTTCAGGTCCAAATTTTGACCTTCGATATCTCGGCTCTGGAAGGGTCTAGAGCCTCCATTTTTGCGCGTTGGTCGAAGTCTCGTGGCCCTCTGTCAGAATCCAGAGTTTCAAGAAGATCGGAGGGGGTCAAAATTTCGGCCAAAAAAAAAAATGACAGTGTTACCCCTTATGTTTTTTTTTCAGGTCCAAATTTTGACCTTCGATATCTCGGCTCTGGAAGGGTCTAGAGCCGCAATTTTTGCGCGTTGGTCGAAGTCTCGTGGCCCTCTGTCAGAATCCAGAGTTTCAAGAAGATCGGAGGGGGTCAAAATTTCGGCCAAAAAAAAAAAATGACAGTGTTACCCCTTATGTTTTTTTTTCAGGTCCAAATTTTGACCTTCGATATCTCGGCTCTGGAAGGGTCTAGAGCCTCCATTTTTGCGCGTTGGTCGAAGTCTCGTGGCCCTCTGTCAGAATCCAGAGTTTCAAGAAGATCGGAGGGGGTCAAAATTTCGGCCAAAAAAAAAATGACAGTGTTACCCCTTATGTTTTTTTTTCAGGTCCAAATTTTGACCTTCGATATCTCGGCTCTGGAAGGGTCTAGAGCCGCAATTTTTGCGCGTTGGTCGAAGTCTCGTGGCCCTCTGTCAGAATCCAGAGTTTCAAGAAGATCGGAGGGGGTCAAAATTTCGGCCAAAAAAAAAAATGACAGTGTTACCCCTTATGTTTTTTTTTCAGGTCCAAATTTTGACCTTCGATATCTCGGCTCTGGAAGGGTCTAGAGCCGCAATTTTTGCGCGTTGGTCGAAGTCTCGTGGCCCTCTGTCAGAATCCAGAGTTTCAAGAAGATCGGAGGGGGTCAAAATTTCGGCCAAAAAAAAAAAATGACAGTGTTACCCCTTATGTTTTTTTTTCAGGTCCAAATTTTGACCTTCGATATCTCGGCTCTGGAAGGGTCTAGAGCCGCAATTTTTGCGCGTTGGTCGAAGTCTCGTGGCCCTCTGTCAGAATCCAGAGTTTCAAGAAGATCGGAGGGGGTCAAAATTTCGGCCAAAAAAAAAAAATGACAGTGTTACCCCTTATGTTTTTTTTTCAGGTCCAAATTTTGACCTTCGATATCTCGGCTCTGGAAGGGTCTAGAGCCGCAATTTTTGCGCGTTGGTCGAAGTCTCGTGGCCCTCTGTCAGAATCCAGAGTTTCAAGAAGATCGGAGGGGGGTCAAAATTTCGGCCAAAAAAAAAAATGACAGTGTTACCCCTTATGTTTTTTTTTCAGGTCCAAATTTTGACCTTCGATATCTCGGCTCTGGAAGGGTCTAGAGCCTCCATTTTTGCGCGTTGGTCGAAGTCTCGTGGCCCTCTGTCAGAATCCAGAGTTTCAAGAAGATCGGAGGGGGTCAAAATTTCGGCCAAAAAAAAAAAATGACAGTGTTACCCCTTATGTTTTTTTTTCAGGTCCAAATTTTGACCTTCGATATCTCGGCTCTGGAAGGGTCTAGAGCCTCCATTTTTGCGCGTTGGTCGAAGTCTCGTGGCCCTCTGTCAGAATCCAGAGTTTCAAGAAGATCGGAGGGGGTCAAAATTTCGGCCAAAAAAAAAAATGACAGTGTTACCCCTTATGTTTTTTTTTCAGGTCCAAATTTTGACCTTCGATATCTCGGCTCTGGAAGGGTCTAGAGCCGCAATTTTTGCGCGTTGGTCGAAGTCTCGTGGCCCTCTGTCAGAATCCAGAGTTTCAAGAAGATCGGAGGGGGTCAAAATTTCGGCCAAAAAAAAAAAATGACAGTGTTACCCCTTATGTTTTTTTTTCAGGTCCAAATTTTGACCTTCGATATCTCGGCTCTGGAAGGGTCTAGAGCCTCCATTTTTGCGCGTTGGTCGAAGTCTCGTGGCCCTCTGTCAGAATCCAGAGTTTCAAGAAGATCGGAGGGGGTCAAAATTTCGGCAAAAAAAAAAAATGACAGTGTTACCCCTTATGTTTTTTTTTCAGGTCCAAATTTTGACCTTCGATATCTCGGCTCTGGAAGGGTCTAGAGCCGCAATTTTTGCGCGTTGGTCGAAGTCTCGTGGCCCTCTGTCAGAATCCAGAGTTTCAAGAAGATCGGAGGGGGTCAAAATTTCGGCCAAAAAAAAAAAATGACAGTGTTACCCCTTATGTTTTTTTTTCAGGTCCAAATTTTGACCTTCGATATCTCGGCTCTGGAAGGGTCTAGAGCCGCAATTTTTGCGCGTTGGTCGAAGTCTCGTGGCCCTCTGTCAGAATCCAGAGTTTCAAGAAGATCGGAGGGGGTCAAAATTTCGGCCAAAAAAAAAAAATGACAGTGTTACCCCTTATGTTTTTTTTTTCAGGTCCAAATTTTGACCTTCGATATCTCGGCTCTGGAAGGGTCTAGAGCCTCCATTTTTGCGCGTTGGTCGAAGTCTCGTGGCCCTCTGTCAGAATCCAGAGTTTCAAGAAGATCGGAGGGGGTCAAAATTTCGGCCAAAAAAAAAAATGACAGTGTTACCCCTTATGTTTTTTTTTCAGGTCCAAATTTTGACCTTCGATATCTCGGCTCTGGAAGGGTCTAGAGCCGCAATTTTTGCGCGTTGGTCGAAGTCTCGTGGCCCTCTGTCAGAATCCAGAGTTTCAAGAAGATCGGAGGGGGTCAAAATTTCGGCCAAAAAAAAAAAATGACAGTGTTACCCCTTATGTTTTTTTTTCAGGTCCAAATTTTGACCTTCGATATCTCGGCTCTGGAAGGGTCTAGAGCCGCAATTTTTGCGCGTTGGTCGAAGTCTCGTGGCCCTCTGTCAGAATCCAGAGTTTCAAGAAGATCGGAGGGGGTCAAAATTTCGGCCAAAAAAAAAAAATGACAGTGTTACCCCTTATGTTTTTTTTTCAGGTCCAAATTTTGACCTTCGATATCTCGGCTCTGGAAGGGTCTAGAGCCGCAATTTTTGCGCGTTGGTCGAAGTCTCGTGGCCCTCTGTCAGAATCCAGAGTTTCAAGAAGATCGGAGGGGGTCAAAATTTCGGCCAAAAAAAAAAAATGACAGTGTTACTCCTTATGTTTTTTTTTCAGGTCCAAATTTTGACCTTCGATATCTCGGCTCTGGAAGGGTCTAGAGCCTCCATTTTTGCGCGTTGGTCGAAGTCTCGTGGCCCTCTGTCAGAATCCAGAGTTTCAAGAAGATCGGAGGGGGTCAAAATTTCGGCCAAAAAAAAAAAATGACAGTGTTACCCCTTATGTTTTTTTTTCAGGTCCAAATTTTGACCTTCGATATCTCGGCTCTGGAAGGGTCTAGAGCCGCAATTTTTGCGCGTTGGTCGAAGTCTCGTGGCCCTCTGTCAGAATCCAGAGTTTCAAGAAGATCGGAGGGGGTCAAAATTTCGGCCAAAAAAAAAAATGACAGTGTTACCCCTTATGTTTTTTTTTTCAGGTCCAAATTTTGACCTTCGATATCTCGGCTCTGGAAGGGTCTAGAGCCGCAATTTTTGCGCGTTGGTCGAAGTCTCGTGGCCCTCTGTCAGAATCCAGAGTTTCAAGAAGATCGGAGGGGGTCAAAATTTCGGCCAAAAAAAAAAAATGACAGTGTTACCCCTTATGTTTTTTTTTTCAGGTCCAAATTTTGACCTTCGATATCTCGGCTCTGGAAGGGTCTAGAGCCGCAATTTTTGCGCGTTGGTCGAAGTCTCGTGGCCCTCTGTCAGAATCCAGAGTTTCAAGAAGATCGGAGGGGGTCAAAATTTCGGCCAAAAAAAAAAAATGACAGTGTTACCCCTTATGTTTTTTTTTCAGGTCCAAATTTTGACCTTCGATATCTCGGCTCTGGAAGGGTCTAGAGCCGCAATTTTTGCGCGTTGGTCGAAGTCTCGTGGCCCTCTGTCAGAATCCAGAGTTTCAAGAAGATCGGAGGGGGTCAAAATTTCGGCCAAAAAAAAAAATGACAGTGTTACCCCTTATGTTTTTTTTTTCAGGTCCAAATTTTGACCTTCGATATCTCGGCTCTGGAAGGGTCTAGAGCCGCAATTTTTGCGCGTTGGTCGAAGTCTCGTGGCCCTCTGTCAGAATCCAGAGTTTCAAGAAGATCGGAGGGGGTCAAAATTTCGGCCAAAAAAAAAAAATGACAGTGTTACCCCTTATGTTTTTTTTTTCAGGTCCAAATTTTGACCTTCGATATCTCGGCTCTAGAAGGGTCTAGAGCCGCAATTTTTGCGCGTTGGTCGAAGTCTCGTGGCCCTCTGTCAGAATCCAGAGTTTCAAGAAGATCGGAGGGGGTCAAAATTTCGGCCAAAAAAAAAAATGACAGTGTTACCCCTTATGTTTTTTTTCAGGTCCAAATTTTGACCTTCGATATCTCGGCTCTGGAAGGGTCTAGAGCCGCAATTTTTGCGCGTTGGTCGAAGTCTCGTGGCCCTCTGTCAGAATCCAGAGTTTCAAGAAGATCGGAGGGGGTCAAAATTTCGGCCAAAAAAAAAAAATGACAGTGTTACCCCTTATGTTTTTTTTCAGGTCCAAATTTTGACCTTCGATATCTCGGCTCTGGAAGGGTCTAGAGCCGCAATTTTTGCGCGTTGGTCGAAGTCTCGTGGCCCTCTGTCAGAATCCAGAGTTTCAAGAAGATCGGAGGGGGTCAAAATTTCGGCCAAAAAAAAAAAATGACAGTGTTACCCCTTATGTTTTTTTTTCAGGTCCAAATTTTGACCTTCGATATCTCGGCTCTGGAAGGGTCTAGAGCCTCCATTTTTGCGAGTTGGTCGAAGTCTCGTGGCCCTCTGTCAGAATCCAGAGTTTCAAGAAGATCGGAGGGGGTCAAAATTTCGGCCCCAAAAAAAAAAATGACAGTGTTACCCCTTATGTTTTTTTTTCAGGTCCAAATTTTGACCTTCGATATCTCGGCTCTGGAAGGGTCTAGAGCCGCAATTTTTGCGCGTTGATCGAAGTCTCGTGGCCCTCTGTCAGAATCCAGAGTTTCAAGAAGATCGGAGGGGGTCAAAATTTCGGCCAAAAAAAATAATGACAGTGTTACCCCTTATGTTTTTTTTTCATTTCCAAATTTTGACCTTCGATATCTCGGCTCTGGAAGGGTCTAGAGCCTCCATTTTTGCGCGTTGGTCGAAGTCTCGTGGCCCTCTGTCAGAATCCAGAGTTTCAAGAAGATCGGAGGGGGTCAAAATTTCGGCCAAAAAAAAAAATGACAGTGTTACCCCTTATGTTTTTTTTTCAGGTCCAAATTTTGACCTTCGATATTTCGGCTCTGGAAGGGTCTAGAGCCTCCATTTTTGCGCGTTGGTCGAAGTCTCGTGGCCCTCTGTCAGAATCCAGAGTTTCAAGAAGATCGGAGGGGGTCAAAATTTCGGCCAAAAAAAAAAAATGACAGTGTTACCCCTTATGTTTTTTTTTCAGGTCCAAATTTTGACCTTCGATATCTCGGCTCTGGAAGGGTCTAGAGCCGCAATTTTTGCGCGTTGGTCGAAGTCTCGTGGCCCTCTGTCAGAATCCAGAGTTTCAAGAAGATCGGAGGGGGTCAAAATTTCGGCCAAAAAAAAAAAATGACAGTGTTACCCCTTATGTTTTTTTTTTCAGGTCCAAATTTTGACCTTCGATATCTCGGCTCTGGAAGGGTCTAGAGCCGCAATTTTTGCGCGTTGGTCGAAGTCTCGTGGCCCTCTGTCAGAATCCAGAGTTTCAAGAAGATCGGAGGGGGTCAAAATTTCGGCCAAAAAAAAAAAAATGACAGTGTTACCCCTTATGTTTTTTTTTCAGGTCCAAATTTTGACCTTCGATATCTCGGCTCTGGAAGGGTCTAGAGCCGCAATTTTTGCGCGTTGGTCGAAGTCTCGTGGCCCTCTGTCAGAATCCAGAGTTTCAAGAAGATCGGAGGGGGTCAAAATTTCGGCCAAAAAAAAAAATGACAGTGTTACCCCTTATGTTTTTTTTTCAGGTCCAAATTTTGACCTTCGATATCTCGGCTCTGGAAGGGTCTAGAGCCACAATTTTTGCGCGTTGGTCGAAGTCTCGTGGCCCTCTGTCAGAATCCAGAGTTTCAAGAAGATCGGAGGGGGTCAAAATTTCGGCCAAAAAAAAAAAATGACAGTGTTACCCCTTATGTTTTTTTTTTCAGGTCCAAATTTTGACCTTCGATATCTCGGCTCTAGAAGGGTCTAGAGCCGCAATTTTTGCGCGTTGATCGAAGTCTCGTGGCCCTCTGTCAGAATCCAGAGTTTCAAGAAGATCGGAGGGGGTCAAAATTTCGGCCAAAAAAAATAATGACAGTGTTACCCCTTATGTTTTTTTTTCATTTCCAAATTTTGACCTTTGATATCTCGGCTCTGGAAGGGTCTAGAGCCTCCATTTTTGCGCGTTGGTCGAAGTCTCGTGGCCCTCTGTCAGAATCCAGAGTTTCAAGAAGATCGGAGGGGGTCAAAATTTCGGCCAAAAAAAAAAATGACAGTGTGACCCCTTATGTTTTTTTTTCAGGTCCAAATTTTGACCTTCGATATCTCGGCTCTGGAAGGGTCTAGAGCCGCAATTTTTGCGCGTTGGTCGAAGTCTCGTGGCCCTCTGTCAGAATCCAGAGTTTCAAGAAGATCGGAGGGGGTCAAAATTTCGGCCAAAAAAAAAAAAATGACAGTGTTACCCCTTATGTTTTTTTTCAGGTCCAAATTTTGACCTTCGATATCTCGGCTCTGGAAGGGTCTAGAGCCGCAATTTTTGCGCGTTGGTCGAAGTCTCGTGGCCCTCTGTCAGAATCCAGAGTTTCAAGAAGATCGGAGGGGGTCAAAATTTCGGCCAAAAAAAAAAATGACAGTGTTACCCCTTATGTTTTTTTTTTCAGGTCCAAATTTTGACCTTCGATATCTCGGCTCTGGAAGGGTCTAGAGCCGCAATTTTTGCGCGTTGGTCGAAGTCTCGTGGCCCTCTGTCAGAATCCAGAGTTTCAAGAAGATCGGAGGGGGTCAAAATTTCGGCCAAAAAAAAAAATGACAGTGTTACCCCTTATGTTTTTTTTTCAGGTCCAAATTTTGACCTTCGATATCTCGGCTCTGGAAGGGTCTAGAGCCTCCATTTTTGCGCGTTGGTCGAAGTCTCGTGGCCCTCTGTCAGAATCCAGAGTTTCAAGAAGATCGGAGGGGGTCAAAATTTCGGCCAAAAAAAAAAAAATGACAGTGTTACCCCTTATGTTTTTTTTTCAGGTCCAAATTTTGACCTTCGATATCTCGGCTCTGGAAGGGTCTAGAGCCTCCATTTTTGCGCGTTGGTCGAAGTCTCATGGCCCTCTGTCAGAATCCAGAGTTTCAAGAAGATCGGAGGGGGTCAAAATTTCGACCAAAAAAAAAAATGACAGTGTTACCCCTTATGTTTTTTTTTCAGGTCCAAATTTTGACCTTCGATATTTCGGCTCTGGAAGGGTCTAGAGCCTCCATTTTTGCGCGTTGGTCGAAGTCTCGTGGCCCTCTGTCAGAATCCAGAGTTTCAAGAAGATCGGAGGGGGTCAAAATTTCGGCCAAAAAAAAAAAATGACAGTGTTACCCCTTATGTTTTTTTTCAGGTCCAAATTTTGACCTTCGATATCTCGGCTCTGGAAGGGTCTAGAGCCGCAATTTTTGCGCGTTGGTCGAAGTCTCGTGGCCCTCTGTCAGAATCCAGAGTTTCAAGAAGATCGGAGGGGGTCAAAATTTCGGCCAAAAAAAAAAAATGACAGTGTTACCCCTTATGTTTTTTTTTTCAGGTCCAAATTTTGACCTTCGATATCTCGGCTCTGGAAGGGTCTAGAGCCGCAATTTTTGCGCGTTGGTCGAAGTCTCGTGGCCCTCTGTCAGAATCCAGAGTTTCAAGAAGATCGGAGGGGGTCAAAATTTCGGCCAAAAAAAAAATGACAGTGTTACCCCTTATGTTTTTTTTTCAGGTCCAAATTTTGACCTTCGATATCTCGGCTCTGGAAGGGTCTAGAGCCGCAATTTTTGCGCGTTGGTCGAAGTCTCGTGGCCCTCTGTCAGAATCCAGAGTTTCAAGAAGATCGGAGGGGGTCAAAATTTCGGCCAAAAAAAAAAAAAATGACAGTGTTACCCCTTATGTTTTTTTTCAGGTCCAAATTTTGACCTTCGATATCTCGGCTCTGGAAGGGTCTAGAGCCGCAATTTTTGCGCGTTGGTCGAAGTCTCGTGGCCCTCTGTCAGAATCCAGAGTTTCAAGAAGATCGGAGGGGGTCAAAATTTCGGCCAAAAAAAAAATGACAGTGTTACCCCTTATGTTTTTTTTTCAGGTCCAAATTTTGACCTTCGATATCTCGGCTCTGGAAGGGTCTAGAGCCTCCATTTTTGCGCGTTGGTCGAAGTCTCATGGCCCTCTGTCAGAATCCAGAGTTTCAAGAAGATCGGAGGGGGTCAAAATTTCGACCAAAAAAAAAAATGACAGTGTTACCCCTTATGTTTTTTTTTCAGGTCCAAATTTTGACCTTCGATATTTCGGCTCTGGAAGGGTCTAGAGCCTCCATTTTTGCGCGTTGGTCGAAGTCTCGTGGCCCTCTGTCAGAATCCAGAGTTTCAAGAAGATCGGAGGGGGTCAAAATTTCGGCCAAAAAAAAAAAATGACAGTGTTACCCCTTATGTTTTTTTTCAGGTCCAAATTTTGACCTTCGATATCTCGGCTCTGGAAGGGTCTAGAGCCGCAATTTTTGCGCGTTGGTCGAAGTCTCGTGGCCCTCTGTCAGAATCCAGAGTTTCAAGAAGATCGGAGGGGGTCAAAATTTCGGCCAAAAAAAAAAATGACAGTGTTACCCCTTATGTTTTTTTTTTCAGGTCCAAATTTTGACCTTCGATATCTCGGCTCTGGAAGGGTCTAGAGCCGCAATTTTTGCGCGTTGGTCGAAGTCTCGTGGCCCTCTGTCAGAATCCAGAGTTTCAAGAAGATCGGAGGGGGTCAAAATTTCGGCCAAAAAAAAAATGACAGTGTTACCCCTTATGTTTTTTTTTTCAGGTCCAAATTTTGACCTTCGATATCTCGGCTCTGGAAGGGTCTAGAGCCGCAATTTTTGCGCGTTGGTCGAAGTCTCGTGGCCCTCTGTCAGAATCCAGAGTTTCAAGAAGATCGGAGGGGGTCAAAATTTCGGCCAAAAAAAAAAAAAATGACAGTGTTACCCCTTATGTTTTTTTTCAGGTCCAAATTTTGACCTTCGATATCTCGGCTCTGGAAGGGTCTAGAGCCGCAATTTTTGCGCGTTGGTCGAAGTCTCGTGGCCCTCTGTCAGAATCCAGAGTTTCAAGAAGATCGGAGGGGGTCAAAATTTCGGCCAAAAAAAAAATGACAGTGTTACCCCTTATGTTTTTTTTTCAGGTCCAAATTTTGACCTTCGATATCTCGGCTCTGGAAGGGTCTAGAGCCGCAATTTTTGCGCGTTGGTCGAAGTCTCGTGGCCCTCTGTCAGAATCCAGAGTTTCAAGAAGATCGGAGGGGGTCAAAATTTCGGCCAAAAAAAAAAAATGACAGTGTTACCCCTTATGTTTTTTTTCAGGTCCAAATTTTGACCTTCGATATCTCGGCTCTGGAAGGGTCTAGAGCCGCAATTTTTGCGCGTTGGTCGAAGTCTCGTGGCCCTCTGTCAGAATCCAGAGTTTCAAGAAGATCGGAGGGGGTCAAAATTTCGGCCAAAAAAAAAATGACAGTGTTACCCCTTATGTTTTTTTTTCAGGTCCAAATTTTGACCTTCGATATCTCGGCTCTGGAAGGGTCTAGAGCCGCAATTTTTGCGCGTTGGTCGAAGTCTCGTGGCCCTCTGTCAGAATCCAGAGTTTCAAGAAGATCGGAGGGGGTCAAAATTTCGGCCAAAAAAAAAAAATGACAGTGTTACCCCTTATGTTTTTTTTTCAGGTCCAAATTTTGACCTTCGATATCTCGGCTCTGGAAGGGTCTAGAGCCTCCATTTTTGCGCGTTGGTCGAAGTCTCGTGGCCCTCTGTCAGAATCCAGAGTTTCAAGAAGATCGGAGGGGGTCAAAATTTCGGCCAAAAAAAATAATGACAGTGTTACCCCTTATGTTTTTTTTTCATTTCCAAATTTTGACCTTCGATATCTCGGCTCTGGAAGGGTCTAGAGCCTCCATTTTTGCGCGTTGGTCGAAGTCTCGTGGCCCTCTGTCAGAATCCAGAGTTTCAAGAAGATCGGAGGGGGTCAAAATTTCGGCCAAAAAAAAAATGACAGTGTTACCCCTTATGTTTTTTTTCAGGTCCAAATTTTGACCTTCGATATCTCGGCTCTGGAAGGGTCTAGAGCCGCAATTTTTGCGCGTTGGTCGAAGTCTTGTGGCCCTCTGTCAGAATCCAGAGTTTCAAGAAGATCGAAGGGGGTCAAAATTTCGGCCAAAAAAAAAAAATGACAGTGTTACCCCTTATGTTTTTTTTTTCAGGTCCAAATTTTGACCTCCGATATCTCGGCTCTGGAAGGGTCTAGAGCCTCCATTTTTGCGCGTTGGTCGAAGTCTCGTGGCCCTCTGTCAGAATCCAGAGTTTCAAGAAGGGGTAACACTGTCATTTTTTTTTTGGCCGAAATTTTGACCCCCTCCGATCTTCTTGAAACTCTGGATTCTGACAGAGGGCCACGAGACTTCGACCAGCGCGCAAAAATGGAGGCTCTAGAACCTTCCAGAGCCGAGATATCGAAGGTCAAAATTTGGACCCGAAAAAAAAAACATAAGGGGTAACACTGTCTTTTTTTTTTTTTTTGGCCGAAATTTTGACCCCCTCCGATCTTCTTGAAACTCTGGATTCTGACAGAGGGCCAAGAGACTTCGACCAGCGCGCAAAAATGGAGGCTCTAGACCCTTCCAGAGCCGAGATATCGAAGGTCAAAATTTTGACCCGAAAAAAAAACATAAGGGGTAACACTGTCATTTTTTTTTTTGGCCGAAATTTTGACCGCCTCCGATCTTCTTGAAACTCTGGATTCTGACAGAGGGCCACGAGACTTCGACCAACGCGCAAAAATGGAGGCTCTAGACCCTTCCAGAGCCGAGATATCGAAGGTCAAAATTTGGACCCGAAAAAAAAAACATAAGGGGTAACACTGTCGTTTTTTTTTTTGGCCGAAATTTTGACCCCCTCCGATCTTCTTGAAACTCTGGATTCTGACAGAGGGCCACGAGACTTCAACCAGCGCGCAAAAATGGAGGCTCTAGACCCTTCCAGAGCCGAGATATCGAAGGTCAAAATTTGGACCCGAAAAAAAAAAACATAAGGGGTAACACTGTCATTTTTTTTTTGGCCGAAATTTTGACCCCCTCCGATCTTCTTGAAACTCTGGATTCTGACAGAGGGCCACGAGACTTCGATCAGCCCTTTTTTTTTTCGGGTCCAAATTTTGACCTTCGATATCTCGGCTCTGGAAGGTTCTAGAGCCTCCATTTTTGCGCGCTGGTCGAAGTCTCGTGGCCCTCTGTCAGAATCCAGAGTTTAAAGAAGATCGGAGGGGGTCAAAATTTCGGCCAAAAAAAAAACGACAGTGTTACCCCTTATGTTTTTTTTTTCGGGTCCAAATTTTGACCTTCGATATCTCGGCTCTGGAAGGGTCTAGAGCCTCCATTTTTGCTTGCTGGTCGAAGTCTCGTGGCCCTCTGTCAGAATCCAGAGTTTCAAGAAGATCGGAGGGGGTCAAAATTTCGGCCAAAAAAAAAATGACAGTGTTACCCCTTATGTTTTTTTTTCGGGTCCAAATTTTGACCTTTGATATCTCGGCTCTGGAAGGGTCTAGAGCCTCCATTTTTGCGCGCTGGTCGAAGTCTCGTGGCCCTCTGTCAGAATCCAGAGTTTCAAGAAGATCGGAGGGGGTCAAAATTTCGGCCAAAAAAAAAAAAATGACAGTGTTACCCCTTATGTTTTTTTTCGGGTCCAAATTTTGACCTTCGATATCTCGGCTCTGGAAGGGTCTAGAGCCTCCATTTTTGCGCGCTGGTCGAAGTCTCTTGGCCCTCTGTCAGAATCCAGAGTTTCAAGAAGATCGGAGGGGGTCAAAATTTCGGCCAAAAAAAAAAATGACAGTGTTACCCCTTATGTTTTTTTTTTCGGGTCCAAATTTTGACCTTCGATATCTCGGCTCTGGAAGGTTCTAGAGCCTCCATTTTTGCGCGCTGGTCGAAGTCTCGTGGCCCTCTGTCAGAATCCAGAGTTTCAAGAAGATCGGAGGGGGTCAAAATTTCGGCCAAAAAAAAATGACAGTGTTACCCCTTATGTTTTTTTTTCGGGTCCAAATTTTGACCTTCGATATCTCGGCTCTGGAAGGGTCTAGAGCCTCCATTTTTGCGCGCTGGTTGAAGTCTCGTGGCCCTCTGTCAGAATCCAGAGTTTCAAGAAGATCGGAGGGGGTCAAAATTTCGGCCAAAAAAAAAAACGACAGTGTTACCCCTTATGTTTTTTTTTTCGGGTCCAAATTTTGACCTTCGATATCTCGGCTCTGGAAGGGTCTAGAGCCTCCATTTTTGCGCGCTGGTCGAAGTCTCGTGGCCCTCTGTCAGAATCCAGAGTTTCAAGAAGATCGGAGGCGGTAAAAATTTCGGCCAAAAAAAAAAATGACAGTGTTACCCCTTATGTTTTTTTTTCGGGTCAAAATTTTGACCTTCGATATCTCGGCTCTGGAAGGGTCTAGAGCCTCCATTTTTGCGCGCTGGTCGAAGTCTCGTGGCCCTCTGTCAGAATCCAGAGTTTCAAGAAGATCGGAGGGGGTCAAAATTTCGGCCAAAAAAAAAAATGACAGTGTTACCCCTTATGTTTTTTTTTCGGGTCCAAATTTTGACCTTCGATATCTCGGCTCTGGAAGGGTCTAGAGCCTCCATTTTTGCGCGCTGGTCGAAGTCTCGTGGCCCTCTGTCAGAATCCAGAGTTTCAAGAAGATCGGAGGGGGTCAAAATTTCGGCCAAAAAAAAAAACGACAGTGTTACCCCTTATGTTTTTTTTTTTCGGGTCCAAATTTTGACCTTCGATATCTCGGCTCTGGAAGGGTCTAGAGCCTCCATTTTTGCGCATTGGTAGAAGTCTCGTGGCCCTCTGTCAGAATCCAGAGTTTCAAGAAGATCGGAGGGGGTCAAAATTTCGGCCAAAAAAAAAAACGACAGTGTTACCCCTTATGTTTTTTTTCGGGTCCAAATTTTGACCTTCGATATCTCGGCTCTGGAAGGGTCTAGAGCCTCCATTTTTGCGCGCTGGTCGAAGTCTCGTGGCCCTCTGTCAGAATCCAGAGTTTCAAGAAGATCGGAGGGGGTCAAAATTTCGGCCAAAAAAAAAAATGACAGTGTTACCCCTTATGTTTTTTTTTCGGGTCCAAATTTTGACCTTCGATATCTCGGCTCTGGAAGGGTCTAGAGCCTCTATTTTTGCGCGCTGGTCGAAGTCTCGTGGCCCTCTGTCAGAATAAAGAGTTTCAAGAAGATCGGAGGGGGTCAAAATTTCGGCCAAAAAAAAAACGACAGTGTTACCCCTTATGTTTTTTTTTTTCGGGTCCAAATTTTGACCTTCGATATCTCGGCTCTGGAAGGGTCTAGAGCCTCCATTTTTGCGCGCTGGTCGAAGTCTCGTGGCCCTCTGTCAGAATCCAGAGTTTCAAGAAGATCGGAGGGGGTCGAAATTTCGGCCAAAAAAAAAATGACATTGTTACCCCTTATGTTTTTTTTGTCGGGTCCAAATTTTGACCTTCGATATCTCGGCTCTGTAAGGGTCTAGAGCCTCCATTTTTGCGCGCTGGTCGAAGTCTCGTGGCCCTCTGTCAGAATCCAGAGTTTCAAGAAGATCGGAGGGGGTCAAAATTTCGGCCAAAAAAAAAAAAATGACAGTGTTACCCCTTATGTTTTTTTTCGGGTCCAAATTTTGACCTTCGATATCTCGGCTCTGGAAGGGTCTAGAGCCTCCATTTTTGCGCGTTGGTCGAAGTCTCATGGCCCTCTGTCAGAATCCAGAGTTTCAAGAAGATCGGAGGGGGTCAAAATTTCGACCAAAAAAAAAAATGACAGTGTTACCCCTTATGTTTTTTTTTCAGGTCCAAATTTTGACCTTCGATATTTCGGCTCTGGAAGGGTCTAGAGCCTCCATTTTTGCGCGTTGGTCGAAGTCTCGTGGCCCTCTGTCAGAATCCAGAGTTTCAAGAAGATCGGAGGGGGTCAAAATTTCGGCCAAAAAAAAAAAATGACAGTGTTACCCCTTATGTTTTTTTTCAGGTCCAAATTTTGACCTTCGATATCTCGGCTCTGGAAGGGTCTAGAGCCGCAATTTTTGCGCGTTGGTCGAAGTCTCGTGGCCCTCTGTCAGAATCCAGAGTTTCAAGAAGATCGGAGGGGGTCAAAATTTCGGCCAAAAAAAAAAAATGACAGTGTTACCCCTTATGTTTTTTTTTTCAGGTCCAAATTTTGACCTTCGATATCTCGGCTCTGGAAGGGTCTAGAGCCGCAATTTTTGCGCGTTGGTCGAAGTCTCGTGGCCCTCTGTCAGAATCCAGAGTTTCAAGAAGATCGGAGGGGGTCAAAATTTCGGCCAAAAAAAAAATGACAGTGTTACCCCTTATGTTTTTTTTTCAGGTCCAAATTTTGACCTTCGATATCTCGGCTCTGGAAGGGTCTAGAGCCGCAATTTTTGCGCGTTGGTCGAAGTCTCGTGGCCCTCTGTCAGAATCCAGAGTTTCAAGAAGATCGGAGGGGGTCAAAATTTCGGCCAAAAAAAAAAAATGACAGTGTTACCCCTTATGTTTTTTTTCAGGTCCAAATTTTGACCTTCGATATCTCGGCTCTGGAAGGGTCTAGAGCCGCAATTTTTGCGCGTTGGTCGAAGTCTCGTGGCCCTCTGTCAGAATCCAGAGTTTCAAGAAGATCGGAGGGGGTCAAAATTTCGGCCAAAAAAAAAAATGACAGTGTTACCCCTTATGTTTTTTTTTCAGGTCCAAATTTTGACCTTCGATATCTCGGCTCTGGAAGGGTCTAGAGCCTCCATTTTTGCGCGTTGGTCGAAGTCTCATGGCCCTCTGTCAGAATCCAGAGTTTCAAGAAGATCGGAGGGGGTCAAAATTTCGACCAAAAAAAAAAATGACAGTGTTACCCCTTATGTTTTTTTTTCAGGTCCAAATTTTGACCTTCGATATTTCGGCTCTGGAAGGGTCTAGAGCCTCCATTTTTGCGCGTTGGTCGAAGTCTCGTGGCCCTCTGTCAGAATCCAGAGTTTCAAGAAGATCGGAGGGGGTCAAAATTTCGGCCAAAAAAAAAAAATGACAGTGTTACCCCTTATGTTTTTTTTCAGGTCCAAATTTTGACCTTCGATATCTCGGCTCTGGAAGGGTCTAGAGCCGCAATTTTTGCGCGTTGGTCGAAGTCTCGTGGCCCTCTGTCAGAATCCAGAGTTTCAAGAAGATCGGAGGGGGTCAAAATTTCGGCCAAAAAAAAAAATGACAGTGTTACCCCTTATGTTTTTTTTTTCAGGTCCAAATTTTGACCTTCGATATCTCGGCTCTGGAAGGGTCTAGAGCCGCAATTTTTGCGCGTTGGTCGAAGTCTCGTGGCCCTCTGTCAGAATCCAGAGTTTCAAGAAGATCGGAGGGGGTCAAAATTTCGGCCAAAAAAAAAATGACAGTGTTACCCCTTATGTTTTTTTTTTCAGGTCCAAATTTTGACCTTCGATATCTCGGCTCTGGAAGGGTCTAGAGCCGCAATTTTTGCGCGTTGGTCGAAGTCTCGTGGCCCTCTGTCAGAATCCAGAGTTTCAAGAAGATCGGAGGGGGTCAAAATTTCGGCCAAAAAAAAAAAAAATGACAGTGTTACCCCTTATGTTTTTTTTCAGGTCCAAATTTTGACCTTCGATATCTCGGCTCTGGAAGGGTCTAGAGCCGCAATTTTTGCGCGTTGGTCGAAGTCTCGTGGCCCTCTGTCAGAATCCAGAGTTTCAAGAAGATCGGAGGGGGTCAAAATTTCGGCCAAAAAAAAAATGACAGTGTTACCCCTTATGTTTTTTTTTCAGGTCCAAATTTTGACCTTCGATATCTCGGCTCTGGAAGGGTCTAGAGCCGCAATTTTTGCGCGTTGGTCGAAGTCTCGTGGCCCTCTGTCAGAATCCAGAGTTTCAAGAAGATCGGAGGGGGTCAAAATTTCGGCCAAAAAAAAAAAATGACAGTGTTACCCCTTATGTTTTTTTTCAGGTCCAAATTTTGACCTTCGATATCTCGGCTCTGGAAGGGTCTAGAGCCGCAATTTTTGCGCGTTGGTCGAAGTCTCGTGGCCCTCTGTCAGAATCCAGAGTTTCAAGAAGATCGGAGGGGGTCAAAATTTCGGCCAAAAAAAAAATGACAGTGTTACCCCTTATGTTTTTTTTTCAGGTCCAAATTTTGACCTTCGATATCTCGGCTCTGGAAGGGTCTAGAGCCGCAATTTTTGCGCGTTGGTCGAAGTCTCGTGGCCCTCTGTCAGAATCCAGAGTTTCAAGAAGATCGGAGGGGGTCAAAATTTCGGCCAAAAAAAAAAAATGACAGTGTTACCCCTTATGTTTTTTTTTCAGGTCCAAATTTTGACCTTCGATATCTCGGCTCTGGAAGGGTCTAGAGCCTCCATTTTTGCGCGTTGGTCGAAGTCTCGTGGCCCTCTGTCAGAATCCAGAGTTTCAAGAAGATCGGAGGGGGTCAAAATTTCGGCCAAAAAAAATAATGACAGTGTTACCCCTTATGTTTTTTTTTCATTTCCAAATTTTGACCTTCGATATCTCGGCTCTGGAAGGGTCTAGAGCCTCCATTTTTGCGCGTTGGTCGAAGTCTCGTGGCCCTCTGTCAGAATCCAGAGTTTCAAGAAGATCGGAGGGGGTCAAAATTTCGGCCAAAAAAAAAATGACAGTGTTACCCCTTATGTTTTTTTTCAGGTCCAAATTTTGACCTTCGATATCTCGGCTCTGGAAGGGTCTAGAGCCGCAATTTTTGCGCGTTGGTCGAAGTCTTGTGGCCCTCTGTCAGAATCCAGAGTTTCAAGAAGATCGAAGGGGGTCAAAATTTCGGCCAAAAAAAAAAAATGACAGTGTTACCCCTTATGTTTTTTTTTTCAGGTCCAAATTTTGACCTCCGATATCTCGGCTCTGGAAGGGTCTAGAGCCTCCATTTTTGCGCGTTGGTCGAAGTCTCGTGGCCCTCTGTCAGAATCCAGAGTTTCAAGAAGGGGTAACACTGTCATTTTTTTTTTGGCCGAAATTTTGACCCCCTCCGATCTTCTTGAAACTCTGGATTCTGACAGAGGGCCACGAGACTTCGACCAGCGCGCAAAAATGGAGGCTCTAGAACCTTCCAGAGCCGAGATATCGAAGGTCAAAATTTGGACCCGAAAAAAAAAACATAAGGGGTAACACTGTCTTTTTTTTTTTTTTTGGCCGAAATTTTGACCCCCTCCGATCTTCTTGAAACTCTGGATTCTGACAGAGGGCCAAGAGACTTCGACCAGCGCGCAAAAATGGAGGCTCTAGACCCTTCCAGAGCCGAGATATCGAAGGTCAAAATTTTGACCCGAAAAAAAAACATAAGGGGTAACACTGTCATTTTTTTTTTTGGCCGAAATTTTGACCGCCTCCGATCTTCTTGAAACTCTGGATTCTGACAGAGGGCCACGAGACTTCGACCAACGCGCAAAAATGGAGGCTCTAGACCCTTCCAGAGCCGAGATATCGAAGGTCAAAATTTGGACCCGAAAAAAAAAACATAAGGGGTAACACTGTCGTTTTTTTTTTTGGCCGAAATTTTGACCCCCTCCGATCTTCTTGAAACTCTGGATTCTGACAGAGGGCCACGAGACTTCAACCAGCGCGCAAAAATGGAGGCTCTAGACCCTTCCAGAGCCGAGATATCGAAGGTCAAAATTTGGACCCGAAAAAAAAAAACATAAGGGGTAACACTGTCATTTTTTTTTTGGCCGAAATTTTGACCCCCTCCGATCTTCTTGAAACTCTGGATTCTGACAGAGGGCCACGAGACTTCGATCAGCCCTTTTTTTTTTCGGGTCCAAATTTTGACCTTCGATATCTCGGCTCTGGAAGGTTCTAGAGCCTCCATTTTTGCGCGCTGGTCGAAGTCTCGTGGCCCTCTGTCAGAATCCAGAGTTTAAAGAAGATCGGAGGGGGTCAAAATTTCGGCCAAAAAAAAAACGACAGTGTTACCCCTTATGTTTTTTTTTTCGGGTCCAAATTTTGACCTTCGATATCTCGGCTCTGGAAGGGTCTAGAGCCTCCATTTTTGCTTGCTGGTCGAAGTCTCGTGGCCCTCTGTCAGAATCCAGAGTTTCAAGAAGATCGGAGGGGGTCAAAATTTCGGCCAAAAAAAAAATGACAGTGTTACCCCTTATGTTTTTTTTTCGGGTCCAAATTTTGACCTTTGATATCTCGGCTCTGGAAGGGTCTAGAGCCTCCATTTTTGCGCGCTGGTCGAAGTCTCGTGGCCCTCTGTCAGAATCCAGAGTTTCAAGAAGATCGGAGGGGGTCAAAATTTCGGCCAAAAAAAAAAAAATGACAGTGTTACCCCTTATGTTTTTTTTCGGGTCCAAATTTTGACCTTCGATATCTCGGCTCTGGAAGGGTCTAGAGCCTCCATTTTTGCGCGCTGGTCGAAGTCTCTTGGCCCTCTGTCAGAATCCAGAGTTTCAAGAAGATCGGAGGGGGTCAAAATTTCGGCCAAAAAAAAAAATGACAGTGTTACCCCTTATGTTTTTTTTTTCGGGTCCAAATTTTGACCTTCGATATCTCGGCTCTGGAAGGTTCTAGAGCCTCCATTTTTGCGCGCTGGTCGAAGTCTCGTGGCCCTCTGTCAGAATCCAGAGTTTCAAGAAGATCGGAGGGGGTCAAAATTTCGGCCAAAAAAAAATGACAGTGTTACCCCTTATGTTTTTTTTTCGGGTCCAAATTTTGACCTTCGATATCTCGGCTCTGGAAGGGTCTAGAGCCTCCATTTTTGCGCGCTGGTTGAAGTCTCGTGGCCCTCTGTCAGAATCCAGAGTTTCAAGAAGATCGGAGGGGGTCAAAATTTCGGCCAAAAAAAAAAACGACAGTGTTACCCCTTATGTTTTTTTTTTCGGGTCCAAATTTTGACCTTCGATATCTCGGCTCTGGAAGGGTCTAGAGCCTCCATTTTTGCGCGCTGGTCGAAGTCTCGTGGCCCTCTGTCAGAATCCAGAGTTTCAAGAAGATCGGAGGCGGTAAAAATTTCGGCCAAAAAAAAAAATGACAGTGTTACCCCTTATGTTTTTTTTTCGGGTCAAAATTTTGACCTTCGATATCTCGGCTCTGGAAGGGTCTAGAGCCTCCATTTTTGCGCGCTGGTCGAAGTCTCGTGGCCCTCTGTCAGAATCCAGAGTTTCAAGAAGATCGGAGGGGGTCAAAATTTCGGCCAAAAAAAAAAATGACAGTGTTACCCCTTATGTTTTTTTTTCGGGTCCAAATTTTGACCTTCGATATCTCGGCTCTGGAAGGGTCTAGAGCCTCCATTTTTGCGCGCTGGTCGAAGTCTCGTGGCCCTCTGTCAGAATCCAGAGTTTCAAGAAGATCGGAGGGGGTCAAAATTTCGGCCAAAAAAAAAAACGACAGTGTTACCCCTTATGTTTTTTTTTTTCGGGTCCAAATTTTGACCTTCGATATCTCGGCTCTGGAAGGGTCTAGAGCCTCCATTTTTGCGCATTGGTAGAAGTCTCGTGGCCCTCTGTCAGAATCCAGAGTTTCAAGAAGATCGGAGGGGGTCAAAATTTCGGCCAAAAAAAAAAACGACAGTGTTACCCCTTATGTTTTTTTTCGGGTCCAAATTTTGACCTTCGATATCTCGGCTCTGGAAGGGTCTAGAGCCTCCATTTTTGCGCGCTGGTCGAAGTCTCGTGGCCCTCTGTCAGAATCCAGAGTTTCAAGAAGATCGGAGGGGGTCAAAATTTCGGCCAAAAAAAAAAATGACAGTGTTACCCCTTATGTTTTTTTTTCGGGTCCAAATTTTGACCTTCGATATCTCGGCTCTGGAAGGGTCTAGAGCCTCTATTTTTGCGCGCTGGTCGAAGTCTCGTGGCCCTCTGTCAGAATAAAGAGTTTCAAGAAGATCGGAGGGGGTCAAAATTTCGGCCAAAAAAAAAACGACAGTGTTACCCCTTATGTTTTTTTTTTTCGGGTCCAAATTTTGACCTTCGATATCTCGGCTCTGGAAGGGTCTAGAGCCTCCATTTTTGCGCGCTGGTCGAAGTCTCGTGGCCCTCTGTCAGAATCCAGAGTTTCAAGAAGATCGGAGGGGGTCGAAATTTCGGCCAAAAAAAAAATGACATTGTTACCCCTTATGTTTTTTTTGTCGGGTCCAAATTTTGACCTTCGATATCTCGGCTCTGTAAGGGTCTAGAGCCTCCATTTTTGCGCGCTGGTCGAAGTCTCGTGGCCCTCTGTCAGAATCCAGAGTTTCAGAAGATCGGAGGGGGTCAAAATTTCAGCAAAATAAAAAAAAAACGACAGTGTTACCCCTTATGTTTTTTTTTCGGGTCCAAATTTTGACCTTTTATATCTCGGCTCTGGAAGGGTCTAGAGCCTCCATTTTTGCGCGCTGGTCGAAGTCTCGTGGCCCTCTGTCAGAATCCAGAGTTTCAAGAAGATCGGAGGGGGTCAAAATATCGGCCAAAAATAAAAAAACGACAGTGTTACCCCTTATGTTTTTTTTTCGGGTCCAAATTTTGACCTTCGATATCTCGGCTCTGGAAGTGTCTAGAGCCTCCATTTTTGCGCGCTGTTCGAAGTCTCGTGGCCCTCTGTCAGAATCCAGAGTTTCAAGAAGATCGGAGGGGGTCAAAATTTCGGCCCCAAAAAAAAAAACGACAGTGTTACCCCTTATGTTTTTTTTTCGGGTCGAAATTTTGACCTTCGATATCTCGGCTCTGGAAGGGTCTAGAGCTTCCATTTTTGCGCGCTGGTCGAAGTCTCGTGGCCCTCTGTCAGAATCCAGAGTTTCAAGAAGATCGGAGAAACTTAATTTTTCACCCCCGAAAAAAAAACGTAAGGGGTGACACTGTCATTTTTTTTTTCTGGTCAAAACTTTAAGTTTCAATATTTCAGCTCTGGAAGGGTCTAGAGCCTCAATTTTTGCACCCAGGTCCATGTCTCGTGGCCCTCTATCAGAATTCAGAGTTTTGAGAAGATTGGAGAAACTTAATTTTTCACCCCCCGAAAAAAAACGTAAGGGGTAACACTGTCATTTTTTTTTCTGGTCAAAACTTTAAGTTTCAATATCTCAGCTCTGGGAGGGTCTAGAGCCTCAATTTTTGCACCCAGGTCCATGTCTCGTGGCCCTCTATCAGAATCCAGAGTTTTGAGAAGATTGGAGAAACTTAATTTTTCACCCCCCGAAAAAAAACGTAAGGGGTAACACTGTCATTTTTTTTTCTGGTCAAAACTTTAAGTTTCAATATCTCAGCTCTGGAAGGGTCTAGAGCCTCAATTTTTGCACCCAGGTCCATGTCTCGTGGCCCTCTATCACAATCCAGAGTTTTGAGAAGATTGGAGAAACTTAATTTTTCACCCCCCGAAAAAAAACGTAAGGGGTAACACTGTCATTTTTTTTTCTGGTCAAAACTTTAAGTTTCAATATCTCAGCTCTGGAAGGGTCTAGAGCCTCAATTTTTGCACCCAGGTCCATGTCTCGTGGCCCTCTATCAGAATCCAGAGTTTTGAGAAGACTGGAGAAACTTAATTTTTCACCCCCCGAAAAAAAACGTAAGGGGTAACACTGTCATTTTTTTTCTGGTCAAAACTTTAAGTTTCAATATCTCAGCTCTGGAAGGGTCTAGAGCCTCAATTTTTGCACCCAGGTCCATGTCTCGTGGCCCTCTATCAGAATCCAGAGTTTTGAGAAGATTGGAGAAACTTAATTTTTCACCCCCCGAAAAAAAAACGTAAGGGGTAACACTGTCATTTTTTTTTTCTGGTCAAAACTTTAAGTTTCAATATCTCAGCTCTGGAAGGGTCTAGAGCCTCAATTTTCGCACCCCGGTCCATGTCTCGTGGCCCTCTATCAGAATCCAGAGTTTTGAGAAGATTGGAGAAACTTAATTTTTCACCCCCCGAAAAAAAACGTAAGGGGAAACACTGTCATTTTTTTTCTGGTCAAAACTTCAAGTTTCAATATCTCAGCTCTGGAAGGGTCTAGAGCCTCAATTTTTGCACCCAGGTCCATGTCTCGTGGCCCTCTATCAGAATCCAGAGTTTTGAGAAGATTGGAGAAACTTAATTTTTCACCCCCCGAAAAAAAAACGTAAGGGGTAACACTGTCATTTTTTTTTTTCTAGTCAAAATTTTGAATTTCAATATCTCAGCTCTGGAAGGGTCTAGAGCCTCAATGTTTGCACCCAGGTACATGTCTCGTGGCCCTCTATCAGAATCCAGAGTTTTGAGAAGATTGGAGAAACTTAAAGAGTACCTATTATGTCATTTAAAACGTTCCTAATATTGTTCTGGGAGTCCCCAACAACAGTTTTACAAGCATGCAATGACAAAAAACACTTTTGTTGTCTTATAATATGCATTTATTTTTACCTGAATTGCCCACCGACTCCCATATGAATCGTTTTAGCGAGTTCTTTTGCAAAACCCGCCTTTGCGTGACGCTAATCTGCGGTGATTGGTCAGATGACCTAGTCAGTTGTGATTGGTATTCTCTGTGCAGAAAAACGGAACTCTTATTACCTTAAATGGGTTCTCAACTCCGGTCCTCGAGACCCAGCGCTCTGCATATGTCTCCCTCATTTAACACACCTCAGATCCTCAGCTCGTTACTATAGAGCCGGCTCACGAATCCATACTTTATAGCGTTTAGGTTTGTGAAGCAATCATCTTCAAAATGACGCGAACACAGAACAAGGTTTGGGCTATACTTGTGTGGTATAGCAGTACTTGTATATATGAACTGCAGCCACTTAGTCTTCAAATACTCCTCACTTGGCTGGTTAAAAAAGTTCGCTTTTGCGTCGCACTTCAAAACACAGCGGCTCGTAGACATGATTGTTTTCCGAAGCCCAGATCTCGAAAAACGACAAAGTCCAAAAAGGTGCGGTGGGTCCAAACCTCCATGCTCTCAGACCTCCCTGGCCAGCCCAGGCAGGGTGGCCCGTCATGGGCCAGTTTCAGATTTGCCCGCCACCCCTGGAGCTCCGGTTTTCCCTAGCGTCTCCGAGCGCAATAAGTGGGCGTTTCTTATTCAAATAACTTGTCAAGATGACGTCAACTAGACAAAGGAAAAGCATCGTTCTTCGAACGATTCATATCAGCGACTCAAAGTCGACTCTTGTTTTTGAGAGATAATAACTTTGTATACGATGAACTTTCATGTTTAAAACTTTGCAGGATGTTTTCATTCACTTAGATCTATGTTAAACACTACATGAAGGGCAATTTTCAAAAACCCAAAATAGGTACCCTTTAATTTTTCACCCCCCGAAAAAAAACGTAAGGGGTTACACTGTCATTTTTTTTTTCTAGTCAAAATTTTGAATTTCAATATCTCAGCTCTGGAAGGGTCTAGAGCCTCAAATTTTGCACCCAGGTCCATGTCTCGTGGCCCTCTATCAGAATCCAGAGTTTTGAGAAGATTGGAGAAACTTAATTTTTCACCCCCCGAAAAAAAAAAAAACGTAAGGGGTAACACTGTCATTTTTTTTTCTGGTCAAAACTTTAAGTTTCAATATCTCAGCTCTGGAAGGGTCTAGAGCCTCAATTTTTGCACCCAGGTCCATGTCTCGTGGCCCTCTATCAGAATCCAGAGTTTTGAGAAGATTGGAGAAACTTAATTTTTCACCCCCCGAAAAAAAACGTAAGGGGTAACGTTTTTTTTGCTATGCTAATTATTTCCCATCTGCCTTTCTGCTGTTATCTCGGGACGCTTGTCCCGAGAAAAATGGCGTTCGTCAGGTCCAGTCTTGTATCCAGCATCTCACGGGGGTTTCGGATGCCCCACCGCCTGTGATGAGAAGACCAACGCCTGTGAAGAGACGACTCACCGCCTGCGATATGTTATGGGGCTGTTTTGGACATAAACAATATTTATATTTAATAGTTAAAAATAAACAATATGAATGTAAGCCAGAGGAGAACTGGCCCCGACTGAGCCTGGGTTCTCCCAAGGTTTTTTTTTCTCCATCCAATCTGATGGAGTTTTGGTTCCTTGCCACTGTCGCCTTGCTTTTGGCTTGCTTGGCTTGCTTAGTCGGGATTATTTAGGATTATTTAATATTTAACAATATTATCGATCTGTGTTGTACTACTTTCATGTTATCACTGTGAAGCTGCTTTGATACAATCTGTATTGTGAAAAGCGCTATATAAATAAATGTGACTTGACTTGACTTGACTAACACTGTCATTTTTTTTTAAGTTATTAAGTTTCCCCAATCTTCTCAAAACTCTGGATTCTGATAGAGGGCCATGACACTTAGACCTGAGTGCAAAAATGGAGGCTCTAGACCCTTCCAGAGCTGAGATATCAAAACTCAAAATTTTGTCCAGAAAAAAAAACAATAGTATTACCCCTTATGTTTTTTTTTATTTTTTGGCAAAAAATTAAGTTTCCCCAATCTTCTAAAAACTCTGGATTCTGATAGAGGGCCATGACACTTAGACCTGAGTGCAAAAATGGAGACTCTAGACCCTTCCAGAGCTGAGATATCAAAACTCAAAATTTTGTCCAGAAAAAAAACCAACAGTGTTACCCCTTATGTTTTTTTTATTTTTTTGGCAAAAAAATTAAGTTTCCCCAATCTTCTCAAAACTCTGGATTCTGATAGAGGGCCATGACACTTAGACCTGAGTGCAAAAATGGAGGCTCTAGTCTAGACCCTTCCAGAGCTGAGATATCGAAACTCAAAATTTCGACCAGACAAAAAAAAAAAAAAAGTTGCCCCCTACTTTTTTTTTGGGCGAAAAATTAAGTATCCCCAATCTTCTCACAACTCTGGATTCTCATAGAGGGCCATGAGACTTAGACCTGAGTGCAAAAATTGAGGCTCTAGAACCTTCCAGAGCTGAGATATCGAAACTCAAAATTTCGACCAGAAAAAAAAAGACAGTGTTACCCCTTACGTTTTTTTTTTGTTTGTTTTTTTTTGGGGGGCGAAAAATTAAGTTTCTCCAATCTTCTCAAAACTCTGGATTCTGATAGAGGGCCATGAGACTTAGACCTGAGTGCAAAAATGGAGGCTCTAGACCCTTCCAGAGCTGAGACATCGAAACTCAAAATTTCGATCAGAGAAAAAAAACGACAGTGTTACCCCTTACGTTTTGTTTTTTTTTTGGGGGGGGTGGGCTGAAAATTAAGTATCCCCAATCTTCTCAAAACTCTGGATTCTGATAGAGGGCCATGAGACTTAGACCTGAGTGCAAAAATGGAGGCTCTAGTCTAGACCCTTCCAGAGCTGAGATATCGAAACTCAAAATTTCGACCAGACAAAAAAAAAAAAAACACAAAGTTGCCCCCTACGTTTTTTTTTTTTTTTGGGGCGAAAAATTAAGTATCCCCAATCTTCTCACAACTCTGGATTCTCATAGAGGGCAGTGAGACTTACACCTGAGTGCAAAAATTGAGGCTCTAGAACCTTCCAGAGCTGAGATATCGAAACTCAAAATTTCGACCAGAAAAAAAAAACGACGGTGTTACCCCTTACGTTTTTTTTTGGGGGGGGGGGGGGGGGGGCGAAAAATTAAGTTTCTCCAATCTTCTCAAAACTCTGGATTCTGATAGAGGGCCATGAGAATTAGACCTGAGTGCAAAAATGGAGGCTCTAGACCCTTCCAGAGCTGAGATATCGAAACTCAAAATTTCGACCAGAAAAAAAACCACAGTGTTACCCCTTACGTTATTTTTTTTTTTTTGGGTGGGGGGGGTTTCGACCAGAAAAAAAAAACGACGGTGTTACCACGTTTTTTTTTTTTTTGGGGGGGCGAAAAATTAAGTTTCTCCAATCTTCTCAAAACTCTGGATTCTGATAGAGGGCCATGAGACTTAGACCTGAGTGCAAAAATGGAGGCTCTAGACCCTTCCAGAGCTGAGATATCGAAACTCAAAATTTCGATCAGAAAAAAAAAACGACAGTGTTATCCCTTACGTTTTTTTTTGGGGGGGGGGGGGGGGGGGCGAAAAATTAAGTATCCCCAATCTTCTCAAAACTCTGGATTCTGACAGAGGGTCATGAGACTTAGACCTGAGTGCAAAAATGGAGGCTCTAGACCCTTCCAGAGCTGAGATATCGAAACTCAAAATTTCGATCAGAAAAAAAAACGACAGTGTTACCCCTTACTTTTTTTGGGGGGGGGGGGGGGGCTTTTTTTAGCTCCAGAAGTTAAAAAAAGGGGGCTGACATGTGATGTCCATTGTAATGGACACAGGGTCTGATTGGGATAAAACACTTGATGATAGGCCATCATCTGTAGATTTTAGGGGGTTATACATATTTTGGCAGGTCGAAAATACGGTCTGAAAAACCTGTATCCCACTATAATTTTTGTCAGGAAAAAAGAAATGTGTTCATATTCACTGCTGTTATTACACATGATGTACAGTATTCATAAAATAAAACACTTTATGATAGGACAGCATCTGTAGATTTTAGGGGGGTATACATATTTTGGCAGGTCGAAAATACGATCTGAAAAAATCTGTATCCCACTATAATTTTTGTCAGGAAACAAGAAATGTGTTCATATTCAGTTTTTATTAGACATGATGTACAGTATTCATAAAATAAAACACTTGATGATAGGACAGCATCTGTAAAATAGTTTTTTGCCATTGACCAGCCTATGTTTAAGTGCAATGCATTATTGAATCATTTTGGTAATAATTCACCATGGAAGGAGGAGGGGGGGTTTAGAACAATTTTATATCCACAGGCTGTTTGCTTGTGAAACGATATGGTCGTCTTAGTTTTTCAGTAACTTTAGACATTCTCGTGAGAATTGATCCATTCCGTGCATGAAGCTCGATCGTTTGCCCACAGAAGAATAAAATAATTTGTTTTTGATGGGCGACGTGATATCTGTCTTTGCTAAACCTCGTTGATTAAAAAACAACAACAACAGTAAAACGATAACTTAAATTTTTTTACTTATGTCATTAAATAATTGTTATTATACGCGAATGTCCGCGTTTTGTACTCGCCCAGGAAATTGGTGTAAACCGTACGGCACCAGACAGGGGCAGTCGACCCGGGGTAATCACAATGTTTTTTCTTCAAAATTGAAATTTTACTGCCACCATTGAAACAATTTATAACGGAAACTGTCTACCCACTCGACATTATACAAGGGGTAACGTTGTAACGTTA
This sequence comes from Cyprinella venusta, assembly GCA_038021265.1. Lineage (NCBI taxonomy): Eukaryota > Metazoa > Chordata > Actinopteri > Cypriniformes > Leuciscidae > Cyprinella > Cyprinella venusta. The sequence goes on along the minus strand of CM075870.1, from coordinate 19,798,635 downwards.
GTGACAATCGTAAATCGCGGGCTGTTTATTCCAGTGGACGCAAGTTGCAACTAAAACAATAGGAGGCAATGGCGCAACGCTACCCAGCAACAGCTCAGTAATGGCGCCCGCTTACTTCCGGTAGTTTCGCCGGATTCGTCTATACCACTGTCTATGGTCTATACATGAGATTAAATACAAGATTGTACCACTGCAGGATTGAATGGAACATTTATAATCTTGAGCATTGATTAAATTCAATAAAAATATAAATAGTCCCTAAAATACAAGGATATATTTAAAATAATAAAATAAAACATTCAAGATAATTAAGTTTATTGAAATATTACAAACGAGACAAATACATCATAGTATCTCTTATTTACCTCGAAACGTAAACAGCTTACATTCAGCTATACCAGTTCTTATGCAATAATAATGTGATATGACCTTGATAAAGGATCAGTAATACAGTGAGAAAAGCAAAACAAAGTGCATTTGTAAAAATAAATTAATCACAGCTTATGTAGTGTAAAAGCTAAACACAAGGATGGTGGCTTAAGAAATGCAGTATATGTAGCATCATCCTGTGTCACCACAGGGAGGCAACAATGCTCTTTCTCAAGATCTACTTGGGTTCGACACAGACGGCCAACCTTCGAGAAAAACGAGAACACTTGATTCTTATTCAGAAAGGCTCTGTAAAGGTTAGTCAATCTGAATGGAAATCTGCCAAACCGTGTTTAATCTTAGTAGATGAATGTACAACGCATTGCAAAAAAATAATAACTGACAAAGAATGGCTTCCTGTGCAATTTAATACCACACAAGAGGAACTTTTGTTGTAGCAAACCACATAGAAAGCCCAACTCATGTGACGTCTGTGGTAAATTTAATCAACGGTTATGTTTTTACGAGTTACGTACTGTAAAAACACCTCAAAATCAAGGTTTTATGCTCATGGACAAATGACATTTTTAGCTATAATGTGCATTTCCAGTTTTCCTAAACAACTATTTAAACATGGATGGATCTACAGGGAAAAAAATAAAGCATTTTTGTCAATAGTAAATGTCAAATGGTATTTTAAAAAAAAACTGTTCAATAACAGATTGGACCAGTTACTCTTCAGCATGTTGTTAATTATGAGAAGCAGTCAGCTACAAAAACAAAATGTCGGAAACTGTATACATAATGACTTATAGAAATCATGCATCATTTTAAATGCTCTTAAACAAACTTTTGATACCGATAAATTACGAGTAATCCAGGCTGACCTCTAACTAGTTAATGTGTTATTTTACAGGTAGAACATAAGCACTTGTGAGCTATATTGCAATAAATCTATGAACGTGGACATGAACAATGTAATGTAAATATAAAGAACCCTCCTTTTCAGTGAATCAGGATGGAAATCTGAATTCATTTGGAATGTCAACAGACTGTGAGAACACTTGCTTTTTATGGTGGTTTCAGTTCTCCGTTTCGGAAGAGTCGCTGGCATCTGTTAAACGTGTTTGCTTCTTGCGGACGTTCCAGTGAAGACACTGAGCCAAACTGTCAAACCAGTCGTATACCAGATCGTGACAACAGATAGAAGGAACCGGAAAGCAAGAGGTTGTGATCTTAATGCTATGGGGGAAAACAAAACTCATGATTAACAGATACCATTCTTGTGAGAGTTCAAGTGAATGAAGCCAATGAATTCTTAATGAAAAAAGGGCAAACTGCATTTGAACTGTACAAAGGCTGAGTGCTGCTGTAGAACACAGCTGTTGTTGTTTTATTGCTGCATTATGAGGAAGTTAAAAGGTGTTTGCTTATGGTCCTATGTAAACGAGTGTCACCTGTCCCCGTGCTGGATTTCCTGCCTCTTTCTGCCATCAAATGAGACCCAGGCTGTGTTGCGAGCATCAGGTGATAGCGTTATCTGCAGAAAAAAAAATACAGTTTGTCGTAAGATAACACCGTTCTTCTGAAACTCTCATATGAGATGAATAAACTAAAATCGCAAGTTTGCTTAGTAAATGTAGACTTTCAAATGGCTAAACCTTGGCAAAATGACACTCTCACCATGAGCTCCACGCCAGCGGGCACCACTATGGGTCTAAAAGAGAGGGAGTGAGGGCAGATGGGGGTCACCATAATGGCAGGGACATTGGGATGGATCATGGAAGCTCCCGCTGCTGCAGCGTAGGCCGTGCTGCCCGTGGGAGTGGAAACTATTACACCTGCGTAGAAACAAAGCCACATATTTACATCTATTTTCATGGCAGCTGGACTCTCTTGTCAAAGCAAACGAAAAGACCATAATGTACTGTGTGACCTGCTTGAGCTAGACGAAAAAACAAATCAAACACCTAGATGAAGTTACACGCCATGTCTGTAAGATTTATTTTTTTAAATTTTTGATGTCTTTTATGCTCATCAGGGCTGTATTTATCTGATCACACATATAGTAAACAGCAATATTGTGAAATATTACTATTATAATATTTATGCATTTTAAAGTCCCCCTGTAATTTTATCCCTCAAAACTCATCTTTGAACACCATATTGGACATTTAAAAAAAAAAAAAAAAAAATCACTTAATTTTTTTTTTTTCATTCATGTCTTTAAATGGTTTGAATGTCATTGCACAGCTTTGCTTCATTTAGCATACATGGTCCATGGATATGCTAATAATTAGCCCTGCCTCCATTCACACCAGCTCAGAGATCCACTCGGTCAACATTACTGAGGTAAACGCTGCACAATGGTATCTTTACAGAATCGGACACATAATGGTAATTAATATGATTAGATTTTTTTGTTAGACAACGTTATCAAATGGCTAACTAACGTTATCAAACTTTCATATCGACAAGAAATATACAGAAGAGATAACTTGGCTGCTCCTGAGACTCCCCTGACTGTAAGAAACACTGGCGATTTCAAACTGTGTGTTTGAGACTGTCTTTTTTTTCCCCACAACAGTTTTGAGAAAATACTCAGCAATGGTACATTGACACATGAATTTGCACATGGTTTGTCTAGCATATTAAAGCATATTAAAAACACCACATAGACATATAAACAACATTAAAAAAATAGATTTTCACCACAGGGTCTTAATTTATTTTAAAACGTAATTTATTCCTGTGATGGCAAAGCTACATTTTCAGCATCATTACTCCAGTTTTAGTGTCACATGATCCTTCAGAAATCTTTCTAATATGCTGATTTGCAATGTTGAATGTTTGCAGTTATCAATGTTGAAAACTACTGCGCTGCCTAATATTTACATGGAAACAGTAATACACTTTTGAAGATTCTTTGATGAATAGAAAGTTCAAAAGAACTTTCGACCAATTCAACACAACTTTGTTGTATAAAAGTTTACATTTCTTAAGATATATTAAAACTAATTGGGCCAGTAAATCTGTGCTCACCATCTCCCTGTACAGATGTAATGAGACGTCCATCCAGGTAAAGGTCAACATTGGACAAGTAGGATGAGGGCCCTCTGTCCACCACCACCTCATTTAGCACCTTCATACACATTTAATATTCAGATGGTGAATGGATGAATTACACACAAAAGCATTTAACAAGCAGGTGTATTTCTGCACAAATCACATGCCACTCTGGTCAAAAATATCCATCTCAAACATGAAAGAAAGGGTTGTCAATGACATCATGTTATTGCTATGGCAACTGGACATAAGGACCTATCACAGCTGTTATTTTCTAATAACTCCTATTATGTCGGTCACCATGGAAAAAATGTCTTGAAGGACAGAAAAAAACAACATTTTTTTATATACCACTTATTTTGCCATCAAGTGTAGAATTAGACTGGCCTAAACAATCGTTTAAGCTTCTTTGGCCTAAAATAAACTCCTTTTTTCCCCTAAGATTATATCCGAAGAGTGCCCTTACATGGCAGACATTCATGTTTTTTTCTTGTGCAACAAATTTTAAGATCTGCTTTGAAGACATTTTACTTGTCTACTTCACATCTCCTCAACCCTTACAACAATTTATAATTATATATAACCAATGTATACGAGTCCTGCATTCTAGAAAATAAGTAAATTATTTTTACGGCTAACTAATAAATTGCATGTTCATTGTGAGTAGGTACAGGTACATGAATTTATATGTATATGTGTATAAATACGCATTTGTTTGTGGACATGCATGAATATGTACTCTTATCATTAAAGTTTGGAGTCAACAAGATTTTTACCACTTGGTTTTGAAAGTCTGTTATGTTCAATAAGGCTGCAAATGATTGATAAAAAATACAGTAAAAATTGAAATATTGCAAAATATTATTACAATTTAAAATAGCCATTTCTAATTTAATATATTTTAAAATGTAATTTATTCCTTTGATGGCAAAGCTGAATTTCCAGCAGCCATTTATCTAGGCTTCAGTGTCACATGATACTTCAAAAATCATTCTAAGATGTTGATTGTGTGCTTGAGAAACATACTTATTATTCCCATTTTAAAACAGCTCTTCTAATTATTATTAGTGTTAATATGAAGACAGCAGTTGTGGGGTTGATTTATATTATTGTGAACTGTCATACATTTTTCTTTGCAGGATACTTGGAATAGTATTTATTTGAAATAAAAATCTTTTATTACATTAAAATTTTAATTAGTCACTTTTGATTCATTTAATAAATCCTTGCTAAATAAAAGTATTGATTTCCTACAAAAGAAATCTTTCTGATCCCAAACATTAGAACCGTATTGTTTATGTATATATTTATAAATATAAATGCACTCTTGTGTGTGTGTATGTATGAATATATATATATATATATATATATATATATATATATATATATATAAATCTATTATTTGGTACAAAGCACTAGGTAAAATTAGTCTGACATTCTGTTCAGAATGTGAGTCTGATACGGCACATAGGGCTTTGATTATGAGGAGTGTTTTATGGCATCTCTCTTTGTGTCATGTGACTGGTAGACACCATATCATCAGATTTTTTTTCAGTGTCCTTATTGGTGTATTGTACGTTTGAATTTTGACAGTATTTGTATTTAAACAACCTTTAGTATTTTTTTTTTTCTTTTGTGTTAAAATGTGTTGGCAAATAAAAGACAGACTTAAGTTACCTGTAACTGCAGTGTGATTTTGCCTGCTTCATTATTTATGTGGTTATGAGGCACTATTCCATTCTCCTGAGTGCTGAAAAGCTGCTCGTTTCTCTGGAACATGCCTTTCACCACCTTAACTTTCAGACGACTGCGCAGAATGATGGCAGCATTACCTACAAGAGCCAGACACAAACACTTCAGATAACAAACATCACGCTACAAAACTAGTTTGTCTAGTTTCAAAGATATTTTCAAACAAAATACAAGAAACTTTCCATCACACTACCTTCAAAAACTTTATCCACCTCTGTTTTAAAGGACTCAAACTTAAATGGTGTGAGAAATCCTAAGGAACCCAGGCGGAAGGCCATGACCGGGGGTACACTGCCCTTAAACAAATGAGACAAAACACCATGGATGATTGAACCAACTACCTTTTGCATATTCAAATTCTCTCAGCTAATATGGAGCACACAGAGACCATCCAATGGAAAGCAGCTGAGAATGACCTAGTAGGACTCCTGTGCACAAACAAATGAGATGAGATGAAAGAATACCTGGAAAAGAGATGATGCATACAGAAGCGTCCCATCTCCACCCAAACACATAATCAGATCAATGCAGTCCGAGATGTCATCATACCCTGAACGAACAAACACAATGATGAATCGCTCATTTTCTTAATGCACCTACTCCATTATTGGTTAATGGTGTGTCAGGGTTATGTAAATCCTGTTACTGGTCAACCTGCTGACAATTCACTTATATAGAAAACTATCGGGTTTCAGTACCTTCCCTGAATGTGCACAGCTGATTGCGGATGGCAGAAAATGACTCATCCTTCATGAGAGAGCCATCGTCCACAACTTTCTTCTCCACATAAACCATCAGATGTTTCTCCTGATGGTAGAAATAATTTAGATCTGTAATTTAGATCTTAATTTGTATAATCAAATCTAAACATAAATCTTATATAACACAATGAAAATAAAAGGGAAACAAAATAGCACCTGTAGCTTTAAAGACTATAAATCAGCAACTAGCATTGCTTCTAGATTGGATTTCGTGTAAAGTACCTCAACGAGAAACCTGCAAAGCTCTTTGAAAGGCTCCAGCAGGGTCTCATCTCGGATCTTTCTGATGACCAGGACATTGAGTGGTGGTTTGCTCCAGGTGAGCCGCTGGCTGGCTGGATCCTGAATGTGCCTGCCGGGAAAGTCGACAGAATAGGCAAACATTCTAAGAGTCTGCACTGTACTTCACACAGAGAAACACTGCATGTACTTTGTACGCTCATTACGCAACTTACAGTCACGGTCAAACATTTTGTAAGCACAGTAAATGTGGACTTCTGCTTTTGGTTTCTGGCTGATCTAGCATCAGATATTGATAAATGGGAGGGGGGGATGAAAATAATAACAATATTAAAGCTGCAAGCAGCATTTAGTGGGGTTCAAGCATTTAAGGCCTTTAAGAACATACACATACAAGAGATTAAGTTTTATTTAGCAAGCCTTTCACAACTGACATAATTTTGCATGCTTGCTCAGAATGTTGTCACACATGCTCACCAATTTTTTGTGAAGTTCTCAGTTTGTTTAGGATTTATAGGCTTTTGACTGCATTTTGCCACGCCCCATTTTCTAATGGACCCATTTATAGCCAAACAAATGCAAAATTCCAACTTTTTTTGATAATTATTGAGAGAGTCCAGGGGTCTCATTTATAAAGCGTGCGTACGCACAAAACGGGGCCTGGAAACGTACGTACGCCGGTTTCCACGCAAAGTTTGTGATCTATAAAAAACAAACTTGACGGGAGAAAGTGCGCACCATTAAGCAAACTTTGAGCCATGCGTACGCACATTCTGGAGACAAAGGGAATTGGAGACACCGATGGTGAGCTGTAGTTAAATGTCTTTTTGGTCACTTTTAGACCAAAAATCTAAAGAAAATTATAGCCTATCTATAGACTACAAAAAGAAAATAGCCTACAAATAAAATTTCACTCACCAAGCCAATCACTTCAAGCAAATATCCATCCGTTCTTAAGTGTCCGCGCCAGCACGCGCGCTGGGCCGTTTAGTGAAACTGACGCACATAATCTAACGGCAGATGAACAATATAACTTCATGAGTAGGCTAATAAACAGTGCACGTTCTCAGTAACAGTTTAAATAAATGAAATAATGATTTAACCTGTTTTACTTCTGATATAAACATTTAGATTAAATATGGCATTCTCGTTAATGGAGTTAAACACTTAAACTACATGAAATCATATATATATATATATATATATATATATATATTCAATAAATACAAATATATATTTGTTGTGGATGCAATGCCTTTTAACACTTTCCCTCTGGCATGCAGTGTTTTAATGTTTTATCTAGAGATAGCCTAGGCTAATTGCTAATCATGACTGTCTGAGAAAATAATTCCATGCAAATAATCCACAACCATGTCTTTTCATTAAAAATATAAATTCATTAAAAATACTATTTGGCCAGTGGAAAAGATTGAGAAAATCTTTCTCTGAGATGTAACACTATTTGATTTATTCATTCAAAAACAAGGCAAGGATATAGGCAACGAAAAAAATAAAATAATGTATTGTGACACGGCACATCTGTATTTCATATTTTCCTAACGTCTTGTACGTTAACATGGTATCACGTGGATGAATAACCACATGCAAATGATATGCAGATGAGGATATGCATATTTAAACTAGGCGTTGCAAGCTCCATATATGGGTATTTCGGGGAGGAGACGCATGTGCGCGCATTCTTCCGCTGACTGGGATTTATAAAGGGAATTCTGCGCAGGTTCTGGCGTACGCACGGTTTTATAAATCTGAATATTTTTTGGCGTACGCCATTTTTGGCTTTCGGGCGCACGTACACTTTTAGTAAGGATCCTACGCACAGTTTTATAAATGAGACCCCAGGGAATTATCCTAGGCTGGTTTGGTTCCGATTGGGCGAAAAAACCTAGGACTAGTTTGCAAAAGTAGGTTTTTGACATATTCGCAAATATTTCACGAACAATTTGATTGACAGCAGTAGTTCTTGAGGCAAAGTGGTTTAGTATGAGGAGATCTATCAACTGATATGAATATTGTGGGGATGTGTGCAACAGTGCGTGATTACAGAGCCGTAAAACTCTTTAGCGCCAACTAGTGGCGATTTCTTTCAAAATTCTTACAGACATCTAGGGCTATGAGTCGAACATGGCCACTGAGTTTCATTCTGATCGGCCTTTGACCACGACACTGCATACCAAGTTTCAAGTCAAACAGACAGGTGGTCATAGCCCATTGTATTTTTTGTTATAGTGCCACCAAGTGGCTAATCACTGTTTTTTTTTTTTTTTTTTTTACTTTGACCTCAAATTGAGCTCTTAAATGAGAGTACCCAGTTTGGTGAAAATCTCATTTTGTTCACAAGTTAGCCTATAGCCGCCACAGTAAAAGAAGCTTCACATTCTTCGAATGTTCGGGCGCCCCTTAACAACTGTGAATCGAAATTTGAACTTTTTTTTATCATTATTGTTATTCATTCTCCAGAGAATTGATTCTGATTGGGTGAAAAACCTAGGACTAGTTTGCAAAAGAAGGTTTTTCACAAAATCCAAAATGGCGGAAAAATTTGCATACTGGAAATGAATTCGGCAATATACGGTGCCCAGCTATCCAGTGATACAAGACACTTGAGTCTACAACATGCAAAACCGCAATGGAAACAGGTTTTGCGCATTTACAGACACCTGACTAAGAAGAAGCGGTGTGTTTGTGGTCCATGTCCACAAATAATAATAATTATCAACATTATTATAACATTTATTAGGCTACGTTTGTAGAAGACGCTTTTATCCAAAAAAGGAACAAAGCAATTTATCACACTGTATCATTCATAATACAGGTTGGACAATAACAATACAGGGCTAGGATTATCACAAACAAACACAAGATTCTGACGCATATCCAAGTGTTTGTGCAGAGTGTGGAGTGCACACTGGATGGCAGGGAGGCACGGGCACAAACACTTGCATTTTCCTTTAACATTTATAACATCTAAACAACATGTGAAGAAAATGAAGGCACAACATCAGATTTCAAACCACAAAACCCCACATTACCCTCTGCGGTTGTTTTGTCCTGAGGGGAGTAAAACAGGCATAGTGCAGGAAGGCTTTTGGAAGGTGTCCGTTAGAAAGTTCCAGCATAAACGCTCCTGTGATGGCAGCAGCAGTACCAGACTGCACTGTCTGTATTCCAGCTCCTCCCAAAAAAAAAAACACCCTCTGGCACAGAGGACCCTGTCACTTGATTGTCCGATCCTTTGTTTGACTTGATGTTAAACAGTAACAAGGGATGTGAGTGATCTCACCCCTCACCTAAAGAAGGCCTAACTGCGCTTACTTACATGACTGAGGTGGGGTTGGGCAGAATGCAAGCTTTGGGTCCAAAATGAGTAGCAGGATATGGTCCATGTAGAAAGTGCCCTCGTCTGGAACAGACAGACAGACATTTCATTTAAGTCCCTTCAAATTTTTATCTTTAGAGTTGAACTGATCTACATCGTGGCGTTTTATATACCTGCATCTATCCCATCTTTTTGGGCAACTCTCTGCAGTGTCCTCCACTGATGCAGAGGCTTCTGATTCGTGTTGTTCAGGCAACCGATGTAAGATTCCCCCCGACAGGTGTTCTGGACAGTCCGGCTTCCGAAGAGACCTCTTCACCTCTTTCCGTCTCCTAGGAAGTTTTCCCTGCCGTTCCTGCTGCCTCTGTGAACGCTTAGATGAACCACCCTCCTCCGCGTTTCTGGAAGACAGCCCCTCTTCCATGCCTTCAATTCTTATGGGGGAAAAAAAAACAATTCAACATTATTACAAAAATCAACTAAATTCTAAAAATGAGGTGGACGACATAATAATTGAGCCAGGGGTTGATCTCAAATTTGCTTTATATATAATCTTGTTGATCAAAATAGATGTTTTGACATGCTTTTACAAAACATGCTAATGACATGCTTATGTGAACAGAGGAATTAAACATATTCAGCTAGTGTCATGTGTAATACATTTATATTCCTTCCCTCACTGATACAAGCAAAACTAGTATATCACAACTATTATTTGGCTATTTTAACACCATTCTCTTATCATACATTTAACTTTTAGTTTATGATAGAGATTACATTAAACATACATAATTCACCATAATTCAGCAACGCAATTTAGCACAAGCTAGGTGAGGTGTAAACGGGTGTATAGTCACTTCAAACTGTAACACTAAAACCTTGTTGTTGATGAAAACAATTCCAAGGACATGTTATCTGTAAACTACCCATCCCATGTATTTATTTACCATGAATTACCAGCAGACGCATCTGATGTTTGTACAATACGCAAAGGCAGATTTACTCATTTTACAAAACATGCGCACTGTCAAGCTACTAACAAGGGTTTTGCGGTCACAAAGAGCAATTGTCTTATATAAGTTAAGCGACACGAGACATTGCACTGAAAACACACATCAGTAGGATCATATCCATCGACCAAAACTTCCCCTAAGTAAAGTTAGCCGCGGAGCTACCGTTAGCTAAACAAACACTTCCCCAGCGCTTACCACACACAACAGGAAACACCGCGAAACTTCCCCTTTGGACAATCTTTCACCACAGAGGTTAATTTAATACACTAGATCCCGTTTTATTGACAACGACATTATTCCTACAAAACCAAGCTTAAAGTCTTATGCGTGTTAAAATTATTTCTCATCATGGGATGGCCACAATGACATCACGAGGCTGATCTTGACAGTCTAGCTGCTGCGCAGAATCTATGAGAAGCAAATGAAAACTCTCTTATCGCTTTAGTTTTTATGCCTTGATTATGCCTTTATCGACTTTTTTTCCTTTTGTGTTGTGCATTTATTTAGTATTGCTGGAAAAAAACCTTATTGACAACCACAGACTGTTGACAACCTGAAATCACCACATCAAGAAGTAGCCTACATGCTTGCTTGCCTTGCGATACACATAGTAAGTAAGCCTACTGTGAACTACGTTAGGCTACGGGTACACCTCACAATGTTTCTCCAGTAAATAAACAATACATTATTTTTATTTAAATCTTGTCATATGATAAATTGTATTTTCTTAGATGTGTAACCAGGACGATTAAACAAACTTTTCAGGATGAATAAAGCAAGAAATTAATCAGACGTGGTATCGTAGTTTTTTATTCTTTCATCATGGGTTGAATGTGCACTTTTTCAGTCAAACACTCTTACAGCGGCGTCCTGCTTTTACAGGGAAACCAATGCAAAACAATGCAAATCAGATGATTAATATTTACTTGTTCGTGTTCCATATTTCATATAAACTGCTTTAAAAGGCTACTGGCAAAATATCTACAAAAAAAGAATAATTTGTGATTTGAATGTTGCTTCCAAATGAAACACTGTACGGCAATCAATAGGGGAATATGATTTTTATGTGCAAATAGAAGGCTATTATAGGGGCTATTACCAGCAAGTGCTAACTGGGCAATGCTAACCTGGGGTATTGCACAAAAGCAAGATAAGGGATCAAGCTGGGATTTTCCTAGCCTGACTTCGTCATACTCATATTCTAATGAGAATATGAGTCTGAAATCACTCAATTGAAATTTAATTATGAGGCGTGTCGTAACCGAACCAGGACAAAAAAAAAAACCCCTCTGCACTCAATTGGATAGTCGGTAGACCTACCAACCAATCAGAGCAACGCATAAGTCAACTCCTTTGCATAGCGCAGTTTTCAAATACATAACGTAGCCTACTTTATTTATTTTAGAAGTTAAATAACGAGTGTTACTTCTTTTACTTCTCCATGAGTGCCACCAAAGGAGAAACCACAATGACCACAGGCTTTTCATTACGTCCCATCTTCTTAGCAACCGTCAGAGCCAGCTGATAAGTTACACATTTCCCGAATCATGTAGGAAGGACGCCAAAAATATATTTCCGATCGACAAGTGCCTTGATTGCAGTTCTCTGTTTGTTTATTAAAATGAATGCGCTGTCGATTTATTTTACAAAAGATGCGACAGCGGTATCTATACATCTCAATTCTCCCGCTGCAGTCATCTTTGACAAGCGCTCTTTGACGACGTGAGGATTACGTTACTGAAGACCACCTGTCAATCATCGTATAAAGCCCGCCCTGGCAATTTGATTGGCCCGATGATCTCTGAACCGTTCATAATTACTCCTCAATGGATTGAGTCCAGACCGAACTTCCCATCCAAAAAATGTTGTAGGCGGAGTTCGGGCTGGCATCCAGGCTAGGATTTTCCAGTTTTCTTGGCTGAATTTAGCCCTGACTCGGTTGCTTGAAGGGAGGCTAAATTAATCTATATGAAGTTACTATGGAGATTTACACTTTACAGATAGCCTGCTCCGGAGCAGGCTAACAACCATCCTACTAGATCCTACTAATCCTACTAGACATCAATGTGTTTTATGCATCCTGTTATTTTAGTCATTATTGAAACCTGCTGTTCATTTTTAGCAAGTGGCTCTGTCAGATTATTCGAGATTTAGCCAAGCTCATACACCCATTGAGGAAAGCAGATTTTTCTGAGCAATTAATATTATTTTCTGTATACGTTGTCCCTGGATAATTCTGGGCCATTGTTCAGGTGGCCTGGCACATGCACAGCTCTCAGCGAGCGCAGGTGATGCTGAGACCACTTGAGAAGGCAGGTCAGATCGCAGAGGTTCCTGGATCTGACACCGCCCTGACGGTTCACGTAGGAAACCATTGACATGTTGTCTGAACGGACTAGAACATGGTGGTCCTGTATGAATGGGAGGAAGCGTTTCAGTGTATTCTCGACCGCTATCATTTCCAGACAGTTTATGTGAATGAGCTTCTTAAGGTCTGACCATAGGCCAAAGGCTGGTCTGCCCTCAAAGAGAGCGCCCAAACCTGAGTTGGATATATCTGTCAAGATGACCTTTTGATATGAGACAGTTCCCATCAACACTCCCCACTAAAAAGGGCTGCAGAGCCATATGGAGGTCTGAAATGCTCAAGCGTTCAGCCAGCATTGAAGTGGGCGCATGTGTAGTAAGCCCAGCTGAAGCACTGGTGCAGCTGAGTCCATACAGTCCAGCATCCTCTGGAATATTTTCAGAGTGATGATGCTGCCCTTCTGGAAAGACACGGCTAGATGTTGAACACGATAGCCATCATGGCCACAGAGTCCAGTTCCGTTCCTAGAAAGGAAATTGACTGACTGGGCAGTAATGAGCTCTTGGTCCAGTTGAATGTGAGACCCAAGCTTTCCAGGTGACTGAGGAGCACAGTTCTGTGAGATAGCAGTTCTGTGCCAAAATCAGCCAGTCGTCCAGATAGTTCATGATTTGCAAAACCAAGGGGGTGAGAGCCATGCACTTCGTAAATGTACGGGGTGCTAGAGACAGGCCGAATGGCAGGACGGTGTATTGATATACCTGACCGTCGAAGCCGAATCTCAAGAAGGGCATGTGACAGGGTATTATCTGAATCTGAAAATAGGCATGTTTCAGATTGAGAGAAATAAACTACTCCCTCGGGTGAATGTGCGCAAGGATTTTCCTGGTCATAAGCACTTTGTATCTTTTCATAAGAACTTTGTTAAAATGTCTCAGATGGGTCTGAGGGTTCCGTCCTGCTTGGGTACGAGAAAATAACAGCTGTTTAAGCCCGACTCGCTCAGAGAAGGCGGTACCAATTCTATGGCCCCTTTGCACAGCAGCTTCGATATTTCTGTGCGGAGATGTGCTACTTCTACTAGCCTACAGCTGTGCACTGTTGTCGCGGTCCGGTGAGTGAACTGTAGTGAATAGCCCTGCTTTATTGTGCTCAGCATTCATTCTGAAATCCCTGGGATGGCTTCCCATGCTTTTATATGTGTAGCTAGGGGGTGAATGGTCTCCAGGTTCTGATCGCCGGGTTCTGATATATATATATATATATATATATATATATATATATATATATATATATATATATATATATATATATATATATATATATACACACATATACACGGATATAGTAGTTGATAAATGAAAAAGCAAGTAAGTAATGTATTGCTGATATGCTGGTTACTCTAGTTTGTTTCACTTTCAATTTTAGATCTATTTTAATAAAGTTGTTGAACGCATAGTGTTGTTGACTCAGCAATAGTAAGAACAAACTAACTTCAAAACACACCTACATTTAATTGTGTGGGAAAATGATGCATAGTTTTACTAATAATGAACTTCCAAGAAAAGGGCTATTCATTTGATTTGCTGGGGAAGTGGGTGTGTCTACTGACAGCTGGTATAAACTGTTTCAGTGAGGAACTGCTTGCCAGTTACAAAAAAAGACTAGAGTTGTGATTCCTGCCGTAGATTATGCCTTACCATGGACACATCAATCCCTTCTCTTCTGCTGGTTCTGTGGCTCAAGAGTTTCCTGAACTGGCTTGTGGTCATATTACAGCGACACTACATGATCCGGACTTTCTCGGGATTCTTTAGCTTTTCCTTGGCATTGATTGACAGTCTCTTGAGTTTTGTCCTCACAGCTATTTTCTATCTGGAAGATGTCAGCATCTCAGGCTGGCACTTCACCAGGTACTACATTTGCCTACTGACTCAGATTGCTTGTTTAATCTATGCCTTGCTCCACTGGCCAGTGTTCCTCCTCATGGGACTAGATAACTTCTGGACATTATCATCAAGCTCAAGTCACACATCCTGGACACAAAAGCTCACTTACATTGCGGGAGTGTGTCTCCTTTGGATTCTAGCAGCTTTGTATGTTTTCTGTGTACCTGACGTTGCTCCACTGTTTAGAGATGAGGAGAAGCATCAATGCCAGCTGTTCAGTAGCCCTCAGAGTTCTCAGATTCTTGTTGCGTTGCTACTGACAGTCACATTTGTCATTCTTTACACGTATGCTCCTTTTGAGAAATGGCGGGTGCAGGTTTTTCTGCATTCCACTCCACAATGCTGTTTGGTTTGTTTAAGGCGGGTTATGCATACGTTTCTCAGTACGTGGTCCTCGTTTCTCGTTCTGATGATCATTGCACCACTGCTAATGATAGAGATGCATGCACACCTGCAGTTAAACGTCATCTGGTTGAGTTTCCTCAACAGTTTTTCTGTCGCCTTGGCACTGTGTGGCCACTCTTTTGCCCAGCATTCCCAGAAAAGTGACACCATTACAGATGGTTTTTGTACGTGGTACTTTTGTTTTACATATGGAGCTGACGGGTGGAATTATGGACAACAAACTGACCGCACTGAAGTTAAAACGTTTTAAATGTTTAACCATTTATTGTGGATTGTGCATATTTGTTTTTGTTGTTGTTGTTGTTGTTGTTTTTTTGCATTACAAAAAGAAAATTAAACACGTGGTTTGTTAAAAAAAAAACTGATTCTTTCTCTGTAGTAGAATAACTGCTAGACTACAGTCTTTAGACTGCTAGAGGTAAATTCACCTCCTCCGACATAGGCTATCAAATTTCTTGATGGTTTTATGGATTATTTCAGATTGTGTGGGGTTTTTAATAGCAAATATCCAACAAGTTAAATATTTACGATCAGAAATCCTAATGTATGAGGGGAACCCCGAGGAGAAAACGTGCACGCCCTCTGTAGATTGTCACAACAAAAAACTGCGTTTACACAACAAATCTGATATTTTACTCGCTTCTTACACAGATCAGAATTGGTTGCAGAAAAAGCCCTTCTCTCTCGCTCGCTCTCTTTGTTTAATTCCGGTTAATTCATTAATTTCCCTTTTACAGTGGTGTTACAATCTATGGTTACAATGTATTCAGCAGCGGCGCAGCGCCACCCCTGGATTTAACGTTACATCTAAAAACACTGATACATGGCGACCGACGGCTCTCTAAATCTGACTGAAACGAAACCACTTGTGAAGAAACGAGGAAAGAGCTACATATGGAAATATTTTCAATTAGTATAATGTCACGTTGCCATAAGGCGCGGAGGGGCCTTTTATGGCAAGCCGTTTTAGCTTAAATTGTACCCAGCCTTAGCCTACTCGTCGTAATTGCATTTTTTTTACTATTAACAAATTAATTAGAGAGCTCTACAATTCAATTCTTACTAGTAAGAATTACAGTTGCAGAGCTCTCTAATTTAATTTTTACTAGTAAAAACGAATTAAAGATATGCAGAGCTCTGTAACTGAATTAAAGAGCTCTGTAATTGCATTCTTACTAAAACTGAATTAGAGAGCCCTCTAATTGGAATTGTTACTTGTAAGATTTAACATTATTGAGCTCTCTAATTCAATTCTTACTTGCAACAATTCAATTTGAGAGCTCTCTAATTGAATTAAAGAGCTCTGCAATTGTGAGAGCTCAATAATATTAAATCTTACTAGTAACAATTGCATTAGAGAGCTCTACAAATTAATTGCTACTAGTAAGAATGCAATTGCAGAGCTCTTTAATTCAATTCAAGAGCTCTCTAATTGTAATTCTTACTAGTAACAATTCAATTTAAATATAAAAAACATAAAATACAAAATACAATTTAAATACAAAAAAACAATACAAAACTAATATAATGTTAATATAATGTACAACTAATGTAGCACTGGGTGTGAAAAAAAAACTATAATAAACTGAAATACAAGTCAAAACTAATAAAATAATAACTCTGGCTGTTAGGGGGGATTAAACATTTGTAAGACCACTGGTGACCTGTAACTTCAGATTAAGACAAGTGAATTTTTATATGTTATCTAATTTTATATGTAACTTAGGATAGCAGGTAGCCTATTTATTTTTAATTTTATATTATTTAATTCACATTTTAGTTTTGTAACATATTTATAGCCCTTCTTGCTATGTGAAATCATAACCAGCAGAGGTCACTCTACCCCCTCTGTGCACCGACTCTGTCTCTTTCTGCCTTTCAACAGGCTTGACCTTTTTACTTGTGTTTATATCAAAGAGAAGGCAAGCACTGCTATCAACAGAAGCTAATCACTGAGTTTGAAGGGTGTCCAGAACTTCACCTGCCTTCCAGTTCCTCTTTCTATGGCACTAAAGCTGCTAAAAGCTCTCAGCTTCCACCATCTACTGTTACCCCTTCTGTGTCAAAACAAAACAGCACTAAGCACTAGGACCTATACCAAAAACAAGTAATTATATAGGCCCTACACTCTTTGTAGTAGCCTACAAAAAAATAAATAAATAAATAAATAAATGTTTATAATAGACATGTTTTAGCTTACCTCAAGGGCATCCAAGATGTAGGTGTCTTTGTTTCCGCAGTAGTTTCAATTTTTGTAATTTTAGGTCAAACCGTTCTTGTCTGTCAGTCATATAATGCAGGTCCATGGTCACCACCTCAAAGAGCATGCACAGAGAAGTCAAAATTAAACATGATTTAATGACTCAGAAATGTAAGTACACATTGATGGCCTAAGACACGAAACGAGCGGTTTGTGTGAGAAAACGATTTATATCGTTTTTACCTCTTGTAACTACAGCCACGTCCAAGTGATTGAAAAAAAATCCAAAGGAGTAAATCAGACAGGTTTGGAACGGCATATGGTGAGTAAGAAGAGGACAGCATTTTAATTTGGGTGTTAATTGTAAATTGTATATAAGTCTACTTTATTATCCTTTCCTTGCGGACAAAATTACACTTATTTATTTTTGTTTACCCTTAAATTACTAGATTTAATCAATAAATAATAATTTAAGCACATTCCTCACAAATTAAATTTAACAACTTACAACTCAAATTCGAAATAACTCACAATTTCATAAAACCTTTTAATTAAGTTCAAAATATCTTACATTTAGAGTCTTTGCCGAGCTCTTGTGAAAAAAATAATAATATATTATAACGTATTTCATGAATCTAGCCACTAGATGGCCTAGCATTATTAGCAGCAAATGAGCCGTTACCCTGGGTCCTAAAGGCAGTCCATTCAGTATATACTCAGAAACACATGTAAACACATTATAGCTTGAATTTTTAAGCATTTTTTATGTGTACTGAAGCATTCCTCACATTCCATTCATTTCTATGGGGGTCAATTTGACCTCAAATCTATTATTTTTGTGTGTTCAAGTGCACCAAACTCATTAGGTCTTGGACCATTTTTAAAAAAAAACATTTTTTTTTTCCAGAGGGAAGGATGAGGGTTAAGTGAATTAAATGTCAATTTAAACTTTAATGCTAACACATTTTAAGTGTTTACACATTTTAGTTTTTCATTGCTTGAGTGCTAAATCGGCCAAAACATATGTGCTAAAAATACAAAGTACAATAACACAACTGGTTTGACACTACATAACTTTACTTGAATTGAATCCAAGTTATTGTCTATACAATATATATTTACAAAGTCTGAAAGAGGGGAAATAAACAATAAAATACTAGATACAACTGAGGTATTAGCTAAAAGCATGTACATGTATTCAACTCGTAAATATCAATCATGATAAACAGTTTGAGATGTGTCATCTGCTTTAGAAAACATCTTATCACAACATGAGGTAGGAGAGCAACGTCTCATTTTCATGCAAGAGCAAAAAAAAAACCTCTCATCACACTGTAGAATTGGCAACATATGCAATGATACACACAAACACTGCATTTCATATCTCAGAATTACAACTTAAATATCTTTGCTGCTTACAAAAGTCATAAACAATATAATTTCTATTACAGTGTTGAGTGTGTTCTCCAAAAAAAGCATCACATCTGATTTATTTTTTTTTTAATTAATGTCTCAGTTACACATTAGCAAAGGTGTGATCGATATAATAGGGTCACATGCTGTGCTGGCAGGTAGTTATTTGTATACTATGTGTCCTTTTACTATTTATAAAAAATGTTCGGTTTATATAATTGTAATTTTCTTTTGTCTCTTTTTGCCATTAATCAGCTCACATTATTCATCATCCCCTGTAAAACGGGATAGTTTCCTTTAGAATGCAAAATACATGGTTGCTGGAAAACTAGTATTATTAGATTGCTTTAAGGTACAATTTTGCTAATTTTATAATACCAGGCCTATATACATCAGATATTCAACATTTCACACCTCTCAAATATGTACAACGTTATCTATATTCATTTTCTTAATACTGCAAAAGCCAAAAACAGGTTTGTTGTTCTTAGAGTCTAAAGAGTACTGTATTCTTATGCCCATAATTCAAATTTAACATGGCATTCTATATAGAAGATATACAGCGCACCCCCTCGTACAAAATGCAATTTACATATTACAAATGGAAAGGTATACTCTAGAAAGCTTCAGAAATACACTTTAATACCCCAAAACTATCAAAAACAGCATTGAAACTGGCTGCTACAGAGGTAACTCTGGTGAAATAAGAAACCTAATACTGGTTGTACAGAAATTGTAGTTGACACGCTGCGTGTAATGTATTACAGTGACAAAACAAAAGCTACAATCTCTCAAAAGAACTACAAATGAAATTAGAGCTATATATATATATATATATATATATATATATATATATATATATATAAAATAAAATAGCTCCTTTCAGTAAGCATGTCTCATTTGCCATTCACACACGGTCTCTCATATCAAAAGTCTCTGGCATCTAAATTAGGCTCTTGAGCACATTTTCTGTCTATTTATATAAAGACAATATGGAGGGACATTTGTTTGAAAGCTTGTATATGTGAAAGAGAATACAAAAGAGAGAGAAAAAAAATCACTTTAGCAATAATGAATCTTTTGTTTTAGCATAACAATATCGTATCTAACATGCATTACTTCACTCCCTTTGTAAGAATGTCAAATTATGGGGAAGAGGAAAAACTGAAAAGCGAGCACCACCAAAATAACAACAGGCTGTCAGACTCAGTGGGCTTCAATTTAAGGGACAAAAAATGACCCACTGTAGGGAGACATTTAAGTACCGGGCAGTGTACGTCACTATTCCCAATCCCCGTTGGATGGAGTGTAGGGGTTGTCCACCCCCTCACCACCATACACACTTTATCAAAAATCACTCTTCAGGCCAAAAAAAACAAACAAAACAATTTTAAAGAGAGCTTGGGCTACACCCAGCTTTTGCAAATGTGATCAGAAACCTTGATTATTTAAACCTCGATTATATCAGAAAAGATTATTTATAAGAATTTAGTTAATATATTAATGACTACCGTATGTACAAAGTGTATATAAATCTTTATTAGTTAATACATTAAATAATTTCTGAATAATTTCAAGAAAAGGTCAAAAATGGCAAAACACCCATTTACAATATAGTCTTGTTTTTAAATTCTTCATTGCTGGATATATTCACATAAATCAGGGTGTTTTCCTCTTTTTACCTCTTTTTAAGAGGTTTTGCACTGTACACTGTATTATCACGTTTAGAAAAACGCTGATTTTGGAACTGATGAATTGTGCACAGTGGAATGTTCTATAAGAGATAATATGTACATCATAAAAAAGCCTTTATTATTTCCGTCTAATATTGTTCACAAACTCAATTAGAACTTAAAGAACGAAAACTTCACTTCCTGCGTCCATCTAATTGATGATGTATGGGTGGGCATCAAAGGCCACTGCCCCATTCTATGGAGAGAAAGCGCACGTCCTCAAGCCCCAGTGACTGGGAGCTAACCTGACACCATTAATTCCTTAATGTCCCTCCCTTGGCCCCCTGTCTGTTTTCTTTGTCTCTGTCAGACCTGTTTGTTTAGTCATCCAGAATAATGACATGGAGGAATGAAGAGGGGGAATATGAAAAAGTTCAGGCACCCAATCCTAAAACACCCAAAACACAACAGTCAAATCATTTAACCTAGAATACAGCATTCAAAAACTGTAGGTAATTTATCAGCGTAAGGAAATCAGCTCGGGTATATGACAGATTGTGACCTACTTCAATGCTTTAGATCTCCAATTACACTACTAATGGATCCTTGAGGAAATTCACTAAGAAATGTACTAATTTAAGGTCAACTGGATGCTTTGTTTGAAGATATGTTGATTTACTTGGCCTTGAAATTTCCAATCAACTAAACTTTTATCACACAATTGCGTGATAGAAAGTCAGAATTGCGAGATATAAAGTCAGAATTGCATGATATAAAGTCAGAACTGCGAGATATAGGCTAAAGTCAGAATTGGGTGATATAAAGTCGCAATTCTGAGAAAAAAAGACAGATGTGCGACTTTTTATCTCACAATTCTGACTTTTTTTTCTCACAATTGCGAGTTAAAATCTCACAATTCTGACTTAATAACACATAATCGCGAGTTTATATGTCGAAATTCTGTCATCTTTTCTCAGATTTGTGAGATATAAACTCGCAATTGCGAGTTATCAGGCCAATTCTAAGGGGAAAAAAAGACTAACTTTTTTCCCCCTCAGAATAATTTAAATCTCACAATTCTGACTTTGTCAAGTAATTGTGACTTTATATCTATCAATTCTGACTTTATAACACGCAATTCTGACTTTATATCTCGCAATTGCGACTTTATATCACGCAATTCTGACTTTATATCTCGCAATTCTGACTTTATATCTCGCAATTGCGACTTTATATCACGCAATTCTGACTTTATATCTCGCAATTCTGACTTTATATCTCGCAATTGCGACTTTATATCACACAATTCTGACTTTATATCTCGCAATTCTGACTTTATATCTCGCAATTCTGACTTTATATCTCGCAATTGCGACTTTATATCACACAATTCTGACTTTATATCTCGCAATTCTGACTTTACATCTCGCAATTCTGAGAAATAAAGTCAGAATTGCGAGATGTAAACTCGCAATTGTGAGAAAAAAAAGTCAGAATTGTGAGATAAAAAGTCGCAATTACCTTTTTATTTTTCATTCTATGGCGGAAACAAGCTTCCATAGTTCACGGCACCCAATGACTTCCATAATAGGAAAAATATACTTTAGAAGCTAATGGGTGCCATTCTTCAAAATATCTCCTTTTGTGTTCAACAGAAGAAAGAAACTCATACAGGTTTGAAACAACATAAGGGTGAGTAAATGATTATAAAATAGAAGTTGTGGGGTCTAGTATTATAGTGTTCTCCAGCAGGGGGCGAATGCGAGTCTTTGCTTACTGCATCACACAGGAATGAACTGAACTGTTTGTCATATACCAGTCTGCAAAGGGTCAGCAGTGCAGACAGGAAACATATAATCAACACCAGACCGAAAAGACAAACGGTAGGCAGTTCAAGACGAGGGAAAGAAAATGGAGCGGAGAAGGAAAGGAAGAGAGGGGGGATTAGGATCTTAAACCAGGGGGGCCTCAGTAAGGGGCGCCTCTGTTTCTGAATCACTTGAATGAAACATAATGACTTGAAATTCTATGTAATAATATTTTACTGATATTTTTGTGATATTAACAAAAAAAAATCTGTGAGAAATGGTGATACACGTAATGAAAATAAAAAGTAAACATCCACATGGTTTCAGGGCATTGGCGTCTTGCTGTTTGGCATCCTGGGGCTCCGTGTGACAGGTAGTATTTTACTGAGTGTCAGTTTTGTTTCCTGTATCCAAAGGGCTTGGACAGGAAAAGCACTCAAGCACTGACCCAACGACACGGGAGGTAAAAAGTACTGAAAAGAAACACCTCCTCTGTCCCATCAGCCTCTCAGCACGACTATAAATTATAACAAACATGTACATCCAAAAACAAAAAGCTTGACAACTGCTTGAGGACAGGGCGACTTAGGGAAAAAAGGGAGTCACGAAAAGTCTTTTTAAATTAAACAAACATTAAGGGAACACAAAAGGAAATGTTTATGGGAGAGCTGCTCTTTTCTGCAGAGGTCTCGTGTTTGTCTCAGCAGGGAGAGGGCAAGCGTGTTCCTGGGCTACAGGGGTGGAAGTGTGCGAGAGTCGGGGCTAGCAGGAGGAGTTTATCCGGAGGTTACCTCTTGGGTCGGTGAAACGGGGGAATGCTGGGATTGGGGGCTTGCGGAGGGGGTCGGGGGCTGAGCGGGGCTACTGCTGCGGCTTCCCTTGGTGCCAGACTGGGCCATCTGCAGCTGAAGCTTTGAGATCATGAGCTCAAGCTTCTCTCTGGCCTCTCGTTCCCTGCACAACTCCTCCTGCAGTTCCTGCCGCTCCGCCTCAGCACGCTCGAGGCGACAGCGCAGCTCGCACAGCTGCAGACAGAACGAGAGGAGTTAGAAATAGGAACGCACAAAATACTTCATAAAACACAAAATTGAACCTCGGTAATTTCAGCAGCAGAGCCAATTTATAGCGCCATGGCAAAATACCAATTGAATTGAATGTGATAGTGAAACATCTGTCTACTGTGTCGCTCTATTGCATTCTCTTCACTTTACTATAAAACTATACAAAAGCAACAAGTATTAAGGCCTCAGTGACTTTGTGAACAGAGTCATTACTTCCAGAAAGTTGAGCAATTTCATATATATTTGCAGTGTTATTTCAGTATTGTGCATACTTTTATAGTACTTAGTTATTACTATTTTGAATTGGCTTTCATTTTTATTTTAGTTCAAGGTTTAGTCATTTTGTTATGTATGTAATGTTATGTATGTATGTATGTAATGTTATGTATGTTTTTTATTTCTTTCAGTTTTTCACATAAAATTTGTATTTTATTTGACTTAATTGCAGCTTTATTTAAATTACCAAAATGATTTTTAATAGTTTTGGTTTAAAAATAACAGATCTGATGACACAGACTCCATTTACCCCTATATTTAGGGGTACAAACACTCAATGGTTCTCAAATGTGATACTCAACACAATTCTGGATATAAATAATAGTTCCAATATTACAATATGCAAATGTTACCTAATTTGTCTTTTTATTTAAAAAAAAGTCTCATTGATATTTTTTTCTATTTGAATAGATTTATGTATGTGATCAAAACAAATGTGCAGTAATCTCAGCAGTACGGATGGATAGGCTACTTGTGTGTTGATCTAATCTGATTAGACCGGATATTTGCTCGAAAAAGTTTGAGAACCACTGCCCTAAATAATCACTGAAATCAGTGTGCAAGTCAGCCAGGCACTGGCTCTCCATCTCAATGTGCGTGCGTTTCTCTCTTACCGTTACTGATTCACTCCCACACACAGATAAGCTGTGCTGATACATGCAGCATATTGCATCGGGCACAGGAATAATTCACACTGGGTATAGTCTATCGTTGCATCAGAGTCATTGTGGCGCACTCAGATAGGCTCTGCCCTCTCGCGTTTACCTGCGCGTTGTACTGCGCCTCCTGTTCCTTGGGTTGGCAGGCACAGCTCTGCTGCCGGAGCTGCTCAAGTCGGTGTTCCAGCTGTCTCTGCTCCTGCCGCACCTCCCCCAGTCTCTGAGCATGCTCAGTGTGCACCGCCTCCAGCTCGTTCTGCAACTCCAGCTGCTCCGCAGACAACTCCCTCAGCCTGGCCGCCTCGCCCCCGCGCACTGCCTCAAGCTCCTACACACACGCACGCACATGAAGACATGCATCAAACAATGTGTGGCATAGGTCAGGGTTTGTAGTGGACAAGTCAAGGGTGGTAGCTGCACTGGCCTTCACCTTTACACTCACTATATAACAAGGTCCCTCTCTTTTCACAGGACCACAAAAGAGCTTCTCAGAGACACAACTAGTCCATCTCCCTGGCTCTGATCAAACCTCTAATGAGCTGCCTATTTAGAGGAGCACTTTTAGACATCATAGGCCTGCACCTGACACGGTGGCTGCTCCATTAAGAAGGGAGCAAAAATCACGTAGCGTTTTAAGATCCCCGTTTAGGCAAAAATCTAGGGCACAATCGCATGAATCATTTTGCGGATGAAGTAATCCCAGACGCAATATGACAAGCTTAATGATTTTCATCCAAAATGGCAGAAGGAGATAATTATGAACATGCATTCTATTTGCACATATTTATGCTTCATTGTGTGTATACATATATAAAATGTATAGATAAAAATGACAATTTTATTGATTGTGTATGAAACCAAAGGTCGGGGGGTTTCAAACTATGGTGTGCAAAGGTGCTTGTATTAAGGTAGGATAAAATTCATCGATTCTAAATTAAATGTTTTATTATTCCTTAAAGGGATACTCCACTTTCTTTGGAAATAGGCTCATTTTACAACTCCCCAAAGAGTTAAACAGTTGAGTTTTACCATTTCCAAATGCATTCAGCTGATTTTTTTGAAAATTAGAAGATTATCAGTAACCAGACAGTTTCTGGTCTCATTGACTTCCTTATTGGAAAAAAAAATATACTATGGAAGTCAATGAGACCAGAAACTGTCTGGTTACTGATACTCTTCTAAATAGCACAAATATCGGCTGAATACATTTGAAAACGGTAAAACTCAACTGTTTAACTCTGGAGGAGTTGTAAAATGAGCCTATTTCCAAAAAAGTGGAGTATCCCTTTAAGCATTATTCAGTGATTGTATTCTATTGTTAGGTAGGATATCATTCATCGATTCTAAATTAAATGTTTTATTATTCCTTAAGCATTATTCAGTGATTTTATTCTATTGTTAGCTCCAGTTTTTAACAACAAGAAAAAGGTTTGTAAAAGGTTCTATCTTATTTTCTATAACAGTGAACAGAAACAAAAGAGTAAACTTTATAGAAAATAAAAATTCCCAGGTAATATTATTTTTTTTAGGCTTTTGTTGAGTAACCACATAAAAACCAATTACTTAATCGTGGAAACACCATGTTGTCAATTTAAAATCACGCTTAACATTTTTTCCCAACAAAATATAAATCGATCTTACACATTAAATATATATGGCCACCTTTAATTTATATTTAATTAAACACATTATTAGAGTCCAATGTTAACATCAGTCTCTATTGCAATCAACTGTGAGCATTAGTCAAGAGTACAAAGCCAATAAGTTACTTCTGAGTTATAACGCATCCTTGGAAGATTGCTGCCTATATAGACAGCAGACACAGAGCCAGCTCATTAGAGTTTGGAACAGAGCCTCAGTGTCTCAGATAGGGATGATTTAGGTCGGGAGATATCTCACCATCTCCAGCTGCAGCTGTTTCTGAAGGGTGGAATTGAGCTTCTCTTGCTGCCGCCGGTACATCTGCACAATCTCCAGCATGATCCTGTCTTTGTCGTCCTCTGTTCCGCTGTCTTTTCCCGCCGTGGGAATGGGGGCGTGCTGCTTGCCGCCTGAACTAGTCTCCATGGCGACTGGCGGAGGAGGTTGGCGGCGCTCGTGCGCTTCGCCCGCGTGGTGGGATTTGGCCTCCTCTGCGATGGAGGAAGGAGATGCAGGAGGATCTGAGGCAAAGGGAAGAAAGAGTTAACCACACTCACACACACCTTATCTGTCATGTGCTGAAAGTCTGTGTGACTAATTCTCTGTAGGTGTCTCTTTTTGAAGGTCAGCATAGAGGGGAAGGGCTGGACGCATCACACAGTAATGGGAGGCAAGTGTAAAGTGGAGATTTTCTTGATTTGAGTTTTTCGCAGGCTCGACATACAAATCACCTGAACCAGGCAAACCACAGCTGCCTAGCATGTATGTTTAGATGAGCAATACAGGAGTCCAGAGGGACTGAGAGAGAAAGAGCGTGTGTGTGTGTGAGAGAGATACAGCTCATTTAAATGTAGGACAGGCAGGCTGCAGATCTGGCACTGCAGAGCCGAATAACAGCCTCCCTCTCCTGCTAGCCTCTACTGTGACTAAGACCTGTCTGTCACACTCGGAAGAATGAGTCAGAGATGGAGAACGAGAGACGGAAGAGACACGGGGGAGCAAGGATGAGAACGAGTACGTGGAAAGAAGAGAGACAGATTGAGGAAGAGATACAGGGCACACGCATAGAGAATGGATACATGGAAAAAAGAGAGACAGATTGAGAGAAAGAAAGGAGCCGGGGTAGAGAAAACGTGCATGGAAAAAAGACAGACGATTGCGGAAGAGGGACAGGGGGAAAAAAGATGGAAAAGAGAAAGGGGGATCCTGGATAGAAGCAAAAAAAAAAAGAGGGAACGAGAGACAGATGAGAAAGGAAAGACAAGAATAGCTTGCACAGAGAACAGATACATGGAAGAAAAAGAAATGAGAGACAGATGAGGCAGGATGACAAATATAACAATATAAACAATATAACAAAACAAATACCGACCCAAGAAAGAAAAAAAAGCAAATGAAGAAATAGAGACAAGGGAGCCTGGATGGAGGACAAATACAAGAAAGAAAGATGGATTGAAAAAGAGATAAAAGGAGAGAGTCAGGAGACAGGTTGAGAACGAGAGATGGAGCAAGAGAAACTAGGAGCCTGAACGGAGAACAGGTACATGGAAGAAAGAGAATTGAGGATGAGAGATGGGGGAAGAAAGATTGAGACGAGAGAGTACAGGGGGCCAGGATGGACAACAGACAGATAGAAGAAGGGGAGACAGAGAGAGAAAGCAGTAAGCACAGAGAGGTGAGTGGTGGGCCAAGAAGGGGTTCAAGAGGATCAAAAAGTGTAGAAAAGGAAAAGTGAGGCACTGAGAGAAAGGAACAGACAGGCAGGAGGAGGACATGAGGAAATATGGTGTGCTGCGGTGGAGAATGGAAACCCCTCCCCCAATACTCTCCTCAAGAGCGATTCTGACGCTCACACGGACTGCGGCCTCTTTTCATTCTCTCTTTTCACTGGCAACAAAATGTGAGCTGTACTAATCATTAACAAGACGTTTTCAGCAGCTCCTCACCTTTTGAGTCAGTCAACCACATACATGTCCAAAAAACATCTCACCTCATCATTCTTGTACATTCTGTTCATGCATGTAGAATAATTTACCAGTACTGACCTGTGGTGGGCTGGCTGTCGTGGGTGAGTGCTCTCCTGCTGTAGTGCTGTTTAAGCAGGGCCCCCAGAACCTCATGGCTCACCTCTGCCTCCTTCCGCAGGGACACGTTAGGGGCCACCATCTTATCGTACGTGTACAGGTAGTAACTGCAAACATAATAAACCCTCAGATTAGTGCACATACAACCCTGAAACTGAAAACTCCAGCAATAACAGGAGAATTGTTGCTCTCAGAAAGCCATTCACACGTACAGCTGAGCAGGTAATGATGCACTACAGAGCTAAATCGCAATAATCAGATTAGACTGGAAATAAATGAGCGTTTAAAAAAATAGGGTCTAGCTGAATGCAATGCAATCACTTTTTTTCTTGTCGACTGACTCCAAGCCTTCAGGTCATGTGTCTTATTCTTTAATGAGGTTTGGAAATATACATTTTAAATACATTTTTACATTGTCTGATATTTGTTATGATGATGTTAGGGTGTCCTGAGTGGTTGAAAGGGGTGTTTCGTACAGGCCAAAATCAAACGAACCCATGTTTCTAGGATATTCTCATCCCTAGATTCGGTGTATGTGACATCTAAGCAATTTTGCCTATTTTATCATACGCGCTTGCTTCTTCCTATTGAAATCCTTAAACAAGTCCAGATCAAAAGGCAATGATGGGTAAAAAAAGGCCATACCTCGGGTGGACGATAGGGCAGTGTCCTGGTTCCTCTTTGATATCGGGAAAGAGTCGACTGAAAACCAGTGAAGACTGTGAGCTTCCCTGTACACACAAAAACAAGAGCATATCAATATTAACGAAGCACTTTAAGGCCGTTTGAATATGAAATGGACTGTTTGAGCTGCATTAAAATACATGTATACACATTTGTGCATTAATAATACAGAAGTTTTTTAAGGTCTCATTACACACAGATCATCAAGAGCATTCGCAGCTGAACAGTAATAATTACACAAAAATGTACAAACACACAGAGGGAAACTTCACTTGGTGAGGGCAGTGAGTATGCCTGAAGCAGAGTAAACAAAGAGAGCAGTACAAACATCTTGCTGTAATATCATGCATGCATGAGAGGAGCTCATCCATCAGTGGCCACAGAGCAGAGGTTGACAGACAGAGCATTAATGAAGAGGATAAGAGAAAGACAGCCTTTTATGGAAACAGCCCGGGAGGGTTTCTGACTTGATGTAAATGCTTGGTAAACTGCACTGGGGGAAAGTGAGGCTCTGTTTACACCACGTTTTGAAAATGTGTCTCAGATGTTTCTCATGTTAAGGGATTTGGAAATGCAGCCTTGGTAAGCATTAGAGACTTCTTCAAAAACAACTTACTAATCCTGAACTTTCAAAAGTAGTGCATGTTAATAATAAACAAAGCCCTCCACTCAAAATGGTTTGCATGAGACAGTTTGGAGCCTGTTTACACCTGGCCCTGCCCACTTGTGATTAGAACACCAGGAAAGAAAAGAGGGAGGATGACTGTTGGGTCTCTGGTGTGTATGTGCACTTATATATTTCTGAATGAAATGAAAGACTGAGTGAGTCAAAGACAGAATGAGAGGAAGGGGTGTGAATGAGGGAGTTGTTTAGGGGTGGGTAGGAAGGGTGAGGTTAGTTTTGAGGCCGGTGATGAGTATGAGTGAGCAAGATAGTGAGAGGCTGTGACTCTATGATGAAGAGGGTGTGTGTGGATGAGGCCGTTATGTGCCTGCGCTGTGTGTAAACAGAGGCAAGGAGGATACGGACCACTTGAAGAAGAATTAATTTGGAGATTTATGGATTTATTAGTTCCCATGATCTGCCATTTTCCCAATGATCCTCGCTTGTTTCTTCACCTGCAGAACTTCCGATGATTTGGCAGCGCAGACAGTTCTGCCTGCCATTGAACATGGGCAGGATGCACATTTTTGGAGGCGTACATATAAATTATCCCACCTGTTGCATCACAGTCGGTGTTATGTGGAGATTCGCCTATTTTTCAGGGGTGTTTTTCAAAAACGAGATTTAAATAAGAGGGAGAAAACGATGGTTTTTGAAGCTCACTGTATGTCAACTCCATGTACTGAACTCTTGTCATTTAACTATGTCAAAAGATAAATTCTGAATTTCAAATTCAAGGGCACCTTTAAATCCCTTTTGTCAGATTATAAGTGATTTAACTGTTCTTTAATATTAAGCAGAGTTAGAGATCGTCTCTATTGAAAAAGACATGAGAAAATAGTTGCCCAGGAGCGTTGCCAAGATGCTGTGAGTGGCCTTGCATTAAAGGAACTTTGCAGTAACATAGACAGTACCTTTTTCTCCAGGACGTTATCAGACAGCTTGCTGTTAGGTGGGCAGAGTGCAGGACTGGACTTCCTCCCGTGACCGTCGTCATCCACCACCTTCTGCGAGAAAACACAAACACATGCTTCATGAGCACAACCTTATTCACAAGAGTGTTTACAATTAGCTGCAAGCCTTCAGACAAGCAAATCATCTGATATCAGAGAGCTTGTGCACAAATCACCACACTCAATCTGTCCGTCACCTCCTCTGCTAAACGCATTCAACAAACACGCTGCAGGGCTTGTGCATATGTGTGCGTGCGCTAGTCACACAGCATGAATCAGGGGCAAGCTCGGTGCTGATGGTAATCAGACACAGACAGAGACTATTATAGCTAAAACAGACGGGAAGAGACCTTACGCTCAGCTGACATAGCAGTTCTCTTCAGAGGATTCATATGTGCGTTTCTAATGTTTATAATCCGTAACATCCTCTATTTGGCATAGCAAAACAGAAAGTGTAACGCACATCCTCGTCCCTCCATCCCAGAGACACTAACAGTAGTGGTTGGGTGGGTGCCAGAGGAGGAAGAAACATGTTTTATCTGGAGTAAATTACAACTTCCTGCAGACTATGGGAACTATGGGATCTCCTGTTTCCTGTAGGCTGAATAATGAACGGCGATGTCGCCGCACAACATAAAGCAGCTGTACGGCGGTGGGGTGACATGGCAACCTCACACATCGGCGCTAAACGCAAAAAAATGTGCGTGTAGGAGATAGGGCTGTTTTTCTTGAGGGAAGAGGACTGCAGCATGAGGGAGGGGTGGGCAGCAGCCGAGGGGGGCAGAAACAATGAGCACACTGCAGTGGTGAGCCTGTCTAACCTTGACAAGCGCACACACTATGTCTCCCGGCCCATCTCTCCACACTTCAAGGCCCAGCCAACACTCCCTCCTCAACCGTGACACATGCAATGACACAGTCCCCACTCTGTCTCCTATCTCTCAAGAGCCAAGTATGCAATTCTAATGTTTAAACCTGGTTCAATATGCTATGTTTGGAATAGAGTACTAGCATACTGCCAAGTATATACTGTATGAAAATAGTACATACTATACTTTCCTCTTTTTTATTGCAACAATATAAAAATACTCAAACAGAGAGTACAGATGCAAGACGAAGAGTTCATAGAAGTTCCAAGTCCTTATGTGAAATGAAAATACTGTAGGATCAAGAAGATAAAGTGTGGAGATAAAGAAAATTTATATATACATTGTGCATTTGTAATCTACAATTGTGCAAAAATACACAGTCAAATAATAAATAATCATAAAAGATAATAGGATATTACGTTTAATTCATTCTTCATACTGAAAATATAAGGTCGAATCAAGTGCCTGGCATTGGGGACACAGTACGACACAGTTCATTTTATATTAGGTCATGTGGAGATTCTGTGCATACTAGAAATTTGCATATTATGCAGAGTATACATCCTACACTGCAGAACCACCACAAGTAGTACGCTATTTTGAACCACCATAGAGACACCACACACACTGCTTTATATTAGAGCTTCCAATCTGCTGTATCACATGCTAGATGCAGTGCAGCCTTGACGCAAGAGCTTACAGCAAAACAAACACAAAAACAAGGATTTATCTAGCTGGCCTGCAGCACACAGTGCGAGCAGTGATTGTGATAGTTGTGCGAAAGCTGTGGGCGCTGTTTACTGAGAGTTATTGCTCTGTTCCCCTCAAGGACATTTCGAAAATTACACTGGAACAGGTGTCTCATGCTCTCAAGACGCAAAACCATGAGATACATGACATAAATCCGCCATATATAAATGACGTGAAATATAAACAATGTGGTAAGAAAGCGTCTGCTGAGAAGGCCATTGTAACGACGTATACAGTTTGTAAATTACGTTTTTTCTCAAACGGTTATTTCTTGTTTAAGTCACTCAAGATGCCAAATCCTGCGGATCAGGTTGTTATGAGTTTCTCTCTGCGCTCTCTTCAAGGGACGCAACACCTCAGCCATCTCTAATCTCTTTTTAATTAGTGTGTAAAAGTCACACACACACACACACACACAATCATATTCTGTAACACTATTTACATCGTAAATCGCATCGTTGACAAATGTAACTAACAGAAATCCCTCACATCTCGACATGCAATCAGAACAAGAACACACAAACACCCAGAGGATGCAAAGCCTGGTTGTCACAAGCATATGATATGCAAAACTCTGCAAAAGTGTGTGTGAGAGGAAGACAGCTCACAACGGTGGGAGTTAGCATTCCTGCAGCTCGCTCATTCGAAACATACCACCGCTGCTCCTCCTAACCCATCAGAGAATACATGTTCATACGCACACACTCTTCGTTCTTCAGTACTAGGCTCTGCGTAGTTTCCTTTCGGCCCCGGATCTCCCATATGCCCACGTCAGCTCGCTAACCTGAGCACCAGAACACTTTAAACCTTCATCAAGTTCAATTGTTTCCCTCAAAATGGGGATAATGAGGTCACTGACACACAAACACAAATTCTACTTTGGCTCTGACAATGAAGACTGTAACATGTTGTACAAGCCTGACTACATCACTATTACCAACTATGGAGATCCCCTGACGAAAACAGCTACGATAAAAACAATGTATCCACAGAGGTTGACGAGAAAAAACTAAAAAAAAAACACACGCAATGTCTTTGCAGTTTCCGCACGTTTTATCGGCTACGCTGCAAGTGGGGAATTACAGCGTAGTATTACAAGCCGCATGGGCCGATGATGAATCTTATCTAGGCCAACCTCACACAGTCATAATACGCGATGACCTTTCAGAGAGCGTGTGTTTACCCTAGGAGTGCCTTTTTATGCATATCGTCCTGTTTTTGTGTGTACACGCGTGTATAAGGATTTAATTTGTGAATCTGTGAGTGACTCTGAGCATGAGTGGCTTTTTCATTTATAAGCACCTCACACACACACAGTTTAGCACAATCCGTGTGAAAGGCGGCACACGAGGGTGATTGTGTGTCCATCTGTTGCAGCTCTGGCAGAGGGTATGTATAAAGCGAAAAAAAGCAGCGCAAACATGCAGTTTTCAGTCACAAACACACAGAGAGCTGCTGGGGCCCCTCACTGTACCCCCTCCATGGGTCTCCTATTCACACATCATTAGCACTACAGGGAAAAAAAGGAGTGAGGACATGTGTGAGCCGGGTGCATGGTGACCAAATATAGGCCAAGTTGACTTAAGAAAAGTATGCAAATCATTTACAATCTGGAAACAGTGGCTGTGTTCAGAATTGAAGACTAGCATGTTGTTCGTTGTCCCTTTCAAGAAAAGTCTGTCCACTAAGCGGCCAATTTTGCCACACCTCCGGGCATCTATTTTGGGCATTCAAGTCCAAGTCCAATCTATTTGAATGGGGAAATAGTAAAATCCTAAAAACTGCTTGTCATACCTGGATTTGGATCAATTCTAATCAGCACAAAAATCTGACATGAGGGTGAGTAAATGATGATAGAATTTGTATTTTGGGGAGAGCTATCCGTGGAGTCCAGCTGTCATCTCAGAAGTAAATGTTTAGCATTTGCGATCCAAGTGCGTGTAAAAATGTCACATCAAATAATGAGTCACGAAAATCACTGCGGGTGGTATTACTTCCATTTCATTCGTCACACTGGAAAAAGTCTCGTGCATTGCATTGTGGGACACGTTGTGCGCTCTGTGCTATTCTGATGAGGCATCTTTTCGATGTGGGCAGGACTGTGGACAAATGTAGGCCAACTCGATGCGGGCTAAAAGGAGATAAAATCGGAGGAAGAGAGACGGAACTAAAGAGAGATCTAAAACAGTGAAAATTTCCCTGTTTTTCTTTAACAAAAATGTAAAATATTACATAGCATCGATCAATGAAACGTGAATATATGAGTATGTTGGACACTTGTGATAAAAATCCCCCAAATTGGTCAACAACCATCACGTGAAAACATCACGTGATATCCAAAATGGCAGCTAGCATCGAGCTAGCGGCAAAAATG
Source organism: Cyprinella venusta (assembly GCA_038021265.1). Classification (NCBI taxonomy): domain Eukaryota; kingdom Metazoa; phylum Chordata; class Actinopteri; order Cypriniformes; family Leuciscidae; genus Cyprinella; species Cyprinella venusta. The sequence continues at coordinate 19,764,326 of CM075870.1, read as the reverse complement.
ACAGAAAATTTAAAAATTATGGACATCAATTGGATAAAACTTGGATATGCGTTTGGATTTATTGCTGAAAAACTCCAAAAGGTTGCACAACTTCCAGGCTGGATAGAAAACCTTCTGTAAAGGCTAGAAAGACACCCCTCATGATGGCTAGCTCATTAGCTTTTTGTTGGAAAAAAAAGGTAAGAAAATCAATAATTCGATCTGTCATCGAAGAATATAAATATTTATCGGAGGTGCCGTGTGGCGTTGTGGACAATGCCGTCGGTCTCTGAGGGTTAAGGCCCAATGTGTTTTTAGAACAGACAGAATCTCTCCAGAATAAACATTACATTTTGGCAACATTATGTGGATTAATGTAAATTTGGTTGTCACCTAAATCTTTTAGGAGTGAATTCGGTAGTGAAAGCTGACCTGGAGGTGCTCGTGGGCAGTATGGTTTTGCAAATTCTGTATATAAAAGTAAACATGCATTCCTGAAATTACCTATGACGCCTATACTCACACACTAAAGTACTAAAATCCACATCATACAAAAACACTAAAACAACCCAAACACTCAAAATCAAACTAAAACACTTGCATAAAAAACCCGAGCAAACAACATGCCTCTAAATATCAAAACACACTCTCAGGGATCAAACACACAGGCTCAGACGTGCTCATTCCTGAGAGGATTTGGCTGGCAGCCTAGGGCAAATTTTTTAAGGGAAGAGGGAGGGAGACGAACATTCTGTCTAGACGTGGTCATCAATAGTGCACAGTCTGCCTGTCTGTCTGTCTGCCGTCTACACACATCCACTGTTTAATCTAAAACATACCTGATAAGAGCCACACACACCGAGTATCCACTCGCATACTAGCATACGCAAAACTAACATACTGTGCCGGTGATCACGGATCGGCTTGGAGGGCTGAGAGCCGTAAACACACAGAGGAATGGTCTCTCCCCTCTCCTGCTCTCAGATTTCACTGATTCAAACAAAGCTCTGCCTGTTCCCTTTCCTACACACAGGCAGCTTTAAATAGGCCAATGAATGGGAGATCTGTATGCACGACGTGTGTTAGAACCGAGTACTCTCAAGTGCGCGCCGGTGAAAAGCAGTAACCACATGAGTCTCCCATGGTGCAGCTACACTAGGCTAACACGCACCCACGCTTACACACACACGCTCAAAGACATTGTCAGACGCAGGCTTGATGGAGAAGAGTCTCTGAGGAGTGTGTTCTTTGGGCTGCGGCAACCTACAGCTCATTTCAGAAGCTGCTGTCAGGGCTCAACCAGAGTCATCACACTCTGACGTTGGAAACGACCCACGCTGCTGCTCTCTGTAGGATGAAAAAGGGGCAGAATGTGACCTTCCTCTCTCGGCAGGACACACACACAGCCCGTGAGAGCTTTGGTCAAAAGGGCAAAAACAAAAGAGGACAGGGCAAAACAAACATCTGGATGTTCGCATAGCAGATGTAAACCTCAGCGCCATATTATGAAGGAGGTTATGGCCAGCGTGGATCCATTTTGACCAGCTGAGCGAGTTTATGCTCCACAGTTTTTGTGCACCACCAATGAAAAATGTATTGAAGTGCATGATTAATACTACTGGCCAAGATAGTTGACACCTTAAAAAAATAATTTTGAAACTCAACTTTGAGATAGTTTTTTTTTTAGTTTTCGCAGGCTGTTATATAGTATTAAAGCGCTAGCATACAAAAAACCCTTTCAGACAAACTGTGTGTGTCTAATTGTGGGGTCTAAAGGACCCTGTGAATTTTTTTAAAAATGTCCTTTTTTAAAGAAATTAATACTTTCATTCAGCAAGGATACATCAACCTGATCAAAAGTGAGCGTAAAGAAAATTAATGATAATTAGAACATTATACACTGAAGACTGACACTTGGCAATTCAGCTTTGCCAACGCACGAATAAATTACATTTTAAAATATATTCAAACAGAAAATTGCATTTAAAAATTACAGTTCTATTTTAAAATTTTTCACAATATTACTGTTTTTACTATTTTATGAGGTAAGAATAAATACTGGTTATGAGATAAGAATAAATACTGGTTATTTAAAAAAAAAATGGCCGATTAATGCTGCCGATTTATTTTGGCCAATATTTGCCCGATATTTGCTTGGATTTTAACCTCTATTTGAAAGATAAAATGTAAAAGAAATGATAATCACTTAACATAGACAAACTTTCTCAACAAAAACATTTTATCCTCTCAAAAAATGTCCTGAAACATGTATTTTTGGTTTGTTTTGTTTGTTAACGGACAAATACAAATGGACATAACCTAATTATCACAAATAATAATCTACCTAATAATCGGCTTGATATACTTGGATATTGACCGATGCCTATTATGTTAAATAATGCCAAAAATCGGCCGATTAATCGGTCTACCTCTAATTATTTGTCGATATTTTTCTGTCAGACACTACTCAACCAGTTGGTTATGGAAAATATGAAAGATGTCTGATATATAATCAAAGCATCCAGCCTAAACAAACATTATGTTAGATGTGTGAGAGGCAGAGAGGGAGCCGGTCTCTATAGGTGTATGTCATTAAACCGTGTGCATGGCAGGAGATTCACCAACATGGCAGCTTGACACATAAAACTGGCCGTGCATTTCACTTCTGCCATATTTAACAGCCCCAGAGAGAGAGAGAGAGAGAGACAGACAGACAGACAGACCGACAGTGAAAGAGAGAGAGCGAGGGAGAGAGTGAGCGAGCAACTGCCCACCCACAGAGAGCTGAGTCTCATACGCAGAATTTAAGCTGCAGACAGCGCACACGCACACACAATTTCACTCTACACAAGGCGGCTCATGCATTTTGCATGGCATAGCCTGTTAGGGGCCACAGTGACTGGCTTTGCATAGAGAAAAGGAGTTGGGGAAAAAAAAGAGAAAGAGAGAAGAGCAGTGTCCTTCCCATTCCCAACAAGAGGAAGCTGTCAGGACACATCAACACCGTTACCAGAGTACATAAACCCTCACACACTATCAATCATCAATCAAACTCAACACATATCAGAAGATATAGGAGAGGAGAATAGGATAACATCACACGCAGAGTGTGTTAGGCGTAATCTTTAGACAAAATAAACAAACATATAAACTGGCACAGCTGTGTAACCACAAGGCACACCTATAAAGGGTTAAAAGCCACAAAACTACATTCAAATGAGTTGACAGGATTTTGTTTGCTTTTGGAATTTTTCTCTTATGTGATCAAAAATACAGCAAAACCGCAAGGATCACATGATCCTTCAGACATTATTCTAATGTGTGGCTTTGCTGCTCAATAATCATTTCTTATTATTATCAGTGTTGAAAACAGTTGGGCTGCTTAATATTTCTTCAAAATAACAGCATTAACTTGGAATAGAAAATTTGCCAATTTCGATTAATTTAATGCTTTCATGCTGAATACAATTATTTTTAGCTTTCATATTTCATCAAAAAGATCATTTATGTTGCAAAGATGAACGAAAGTCTTACAGGCTTTGAACGACATGAGGGTGAGTAATTAGGCTAGTTACAGAATTTTTTATTTTTTGGGGGTGAACTATCCCTTTTAGGGGAGGATAGAGTTGCCTTCAAATGTCTCTGCCATTAAAGGAATATTCAAGGTTCAATACAGGTTCAAGATAAGCTCAACTGACGGCATCTGACACAAAATGGATACTATCACAATATAGCCTATATATTGTCCTTGTCCAAAGATATGGCTTACTTTCAGGCACTTACAGTGGAAGTAAGTGGGCTAATCTGTAAACATTAAAATACTTCTTTGCCATGACAATGTAACACCTTAAACAACCGTATTTGATTTAAACCGCTTTACGGCTCAAATAATACACACGTTGTAGCGTAAGAATCCATGCAAGCACATTAAAACAACTATTAAGCTTATTACTTATTTTTTAAATCCTCCTTCCACTAAACATTCTTCGAACTAATGCTTCATAGCAGTAGAATAAAAAAAATCTGCCATCTCATTAAAGAGCTGATACAAGACATACAGTAAATGGGGACTGATGTATGTTTTCTGGGAGAGATCAATAGAGAGGATGTCTTGTATTAGAAATCAATAATTACTGAACAAATGGACAGTCAATCAAACCAATGACATGTCGTACGACCGTCCTTTGTTTTGCCCGTAACAGCGAGTCAAATGTGTTCTGCTCTCCAGTGAGACATGAACGTGCCGGCTGGTGCTGTTGTTCGGGTTGAGGAATCCCCCAGCTTGATGCAAGCTTGGAACAGACTGTCCTCATACAGCCAGGAGAGAAGAACGAGTCTACGTTTAGAGCCTCCGCAGGGAGAGGAGGGAAGAGACGAGAGGGGAGGGGAATGTTCTCCTACGCCATCCTGCCCCTCAATTGCATTTTCTGATGGTTTGGCAAACACAGTCTCCAGTGGGAGGAGATTCAAAAGAGAGAGATTTACAGAACAGGTAACTGTATGTAGCGTGCCAGTGCATTAATCACAACCCAGAGGTGAGTGTCTTTGGAGCTGTCTGCAGTATGACACATCTTCCTTTGGGATGAGGTTGGCGTTAGGAAACAAGAGCACTGCAGTAATGGGAGGAAAATATGCAGTCTAATGAGATTGTGGTGAACCGGGGGTCGAAAACAGCAGTTTCACACTGAAAAAGTGCCTCACAAGCACAGGATAACTGCAGGAAGCGTCTTCATGACCCAATTTTGGCAGCTTTCCTGATTAAGCAAGATAACCGTGGCCTCTGCGTTGCATTCTATCAAAAGAGAGTCCGACCGACCACAGTGTGAGCACATTATGACAACACTCTCAGTGTTTTACAAGAGGACATTAAGACGAATCACTTGCCGGCACAGTCAGATGGTTTTATCTGGAGCAGAGGGACAGCGACTCCGCTTGTGTCCCAGTTAGGACGACGGACTCCTATTATGTCCCTGTTACATGAAGACTAACACCGCACTGGTATTTGAAAGAGGGGGTAGAAGAATATCATCAGATAAAGCTATAGCAGATCTCCTGCAGTCAGACAGGAAGCAGAAAAGACAGGGATAAAATATCATATTACATATAGATTATATCTATAAATGTCTCTGTAAGTAAGAATAAAATGGAATAAATGATTTAAATCAATAGTCTTAAGAACATGCAGATGTCAAGAGATGTTGAAATATTTATCGATGTTAAGATGTTTATGAAGGCAACTTCCTTTTCAAGGGGACATTAGCCCCTTTCCCACATCCCAGCCACCAATAGCTGCTGTCATTTCAACGTCTCTGTTTCGCTTTCATTTCTCTCTCATCTTGTTCGCATTGATAATAATATCTACAAGGTGCCAGTGTCATTTCATGACATGGTCGATCTGTAGTCACGATTTAGCTCTGAATTGGACGGGCAATGTGCAGTCTGCTTTTAGCCCACCCGGCGAAATCGAGGCAATGGCTTGGCTATAACCCTGATTTAATTTTTTTTTTTTTTTTGCACTGAGCTCATCCCCATGCCCTATCCATGAAAAATAAATGTAATGCTGCCATAAGTGATACTATAACACAATATACTGTCATATTAGCAGGCATAGCTCTCGTCTTTTGCACGGATGAGATTTCTCTAACTAATGCTCACCATGGCAGTTGAACCACCTGTCTGAATAGTCAAGCATGTCTTGACAAATTTGGGTTAGCTGCAGTCTGCAGTCTGTCCTGGGGCTGTTCTGGCTGCTGGCTCATCTCCAGGGAACATGGCGAATGACCGGTACAACAATATTCCCAGCTTGAGCACAAAGAGCAGGGCCCCCAATCTGCCCACAGCATCCGAATGTTGAGCCAACAGGGAGGAGAATGTTGTCTTAACGGCCAACAGGAACTCCAGGCTTTATATAAATAGGTCAGATGGCCAAATCACAGAGTGTGTGCTTTTTGGCGGGGATTTAGGGTTAGTTAGTGATTTGTTTATGCGTGAGGACAAACAGTTGGAAATAAATGAATGGTGCTTGAGCACCTGAGTACATGGACTGCTTCAAAACACTGTGGAGAAATTGAGAAATGAAACACTTCACCATGAGTACAGCAAAAGTAAAGGGTAAAGGTTGCTGAAGCCACTGCCAGCATGTCCTGAGCTGAACCTGATCTCTTTCTCCTATTTTTTTTTTAATTTCCCACTTTATTATTCATTCCTTTATCTACCCATCTATCAACAGGTATATAGCTGCATGGGGCCAATGGATGTGCACACCTGTCCATTCTCTATGTTCATCCATTTAAGTAAATATGTATTTGTCAGCAAGTCTCTTCATATTCATTCGTGTACACATTTGTATGCACTAGCGTTTTGGCATTTGTGTACGTGTGAACAAACTACTCTTTACACAACTGTGTCCTGACCAGAATATTACATATTTGTTGCCTCATGCAGGGAAGCTCCACCTACAGTGAAATCTAATTGGTCCAAAATCCTGCTTCACTCAGCCATATGTTATTCAAACATCAAATAAGTTCTGATTAGCAGTGATTTTGTCATTTTTTTGCACAGCATTTCCATTTTTATTCAAGACTGAAACGCTAGACCTGATTAGAACACTTTGTAAATCTCTTCTTTAACTTGTCTCTGTCTCTCCCCTACACACACAGTTACTGTCTACTGCATTCATCCACTTCAGCCAGATCAATAGTCCTCCTCAATCACTCTCTCCCTCACTCCCATAAACACACACTCACTGGCCTCCGCTCCCTTTATGTAAACAGAGACGGATTAGGTCATTCGACTGCTTATTTTGAGGGGCCGAGATGCATCCACTGGAGTCTCTGATATTTACACTGGAGCAAACCCTGACTCAACATCCTCGATCAAACAGACAAAATCCTGAGCCTATCTCACCTCTAACCTTTCATTACCCTTCAATCTCTCACCAAACACAGGCCACATGAAGATAAAGTCCCCAAGGTACAATATTGTGTTCTGCAGATTGCTGAAAATGCCAGGCAGAAAATATAAGACGAAACCATACACAGTGAAGCCCTCCATATTATCAGCCTAAAAGTGCAATCACATTTAACATTTCTTGGCAAAATTTCATGAGCGAAATCTAGTCATTTCAATATGAATCTGTGCGATCAGGATTTTCACATGAGGGTTAAAATATTCCTCCTAAATTAGCCGAATTTGCAAACTAAGCCAAAGCAGGATCAACAGTTGCGTGTCACCAATCAACAAACAAGTTGACAGCCTGAGTTATTCAAATAGTTAAAGATTCTAAGCCTTAAATATATATATATATATATATATATATATATATATATATATAATCAAATTAGAGGACCAGAACTAACTGTTGTATAAATGATAGACACGTAACTAAATGGAAACAGCAAAGCAAAAAGAAGGACTGTGGCTGACAGAGGGGAAAAAAGAGAGAGAGAGAAAAGCAAGGTACGTCACAAACGAGGCATGTGGTCGAGGTTAAAAATGAGAGAACAAGACAAATTCAGACAGGAAAATGACAGCTTTTCTCTCGTAGATTTTAAAAGAAAGGAAAGAAAAACAGAAAGTGGAAATAGGAGAGCACAATGGTGGTGGAGAATTGGCATCCTTGCCTGTGGAGCATAAAGTCAGTGATTTCACATAAAAGGAAAACAGAAAGACAAAAAGAGAGAGAACGAAAGAGAAAGACAACGAGAGATAGAGAGAGATAGAGAGAGAGAGAGAGAGAGAGAGAGAGAGAGAGAGAGAGAGAGAGAGGCAGCTGTCTGGTGTCTGGACCGCAGCCGCTGTTTTGACCTCAGTGGGAGATCGACAGGACTCCATCTGTCTGCCAGACACGTCTACAAGGTACACATCAAACCATCACAGCGGCCCGTCTATCACTGACGTACAATCAAGCAAACAAACAAACACAGACCAAAATGGCATGAGATTAGGAAAACAAAAATGAAATATAGGGAGAAACAGATCAGGTAATGTCACAGGCCTAAATGACTCAAACTTGAGTAGCAAAAGCGTGTTGGTGACGCATACACATGCTGCGAACTATTAGGCCACTACACTAGCCGTGTTTGCATAACCCTTCGAATTGCGCAAATTAAAATTGCGAATTGAAAATACGCCAAATGGAAAGATGTCAATTTAGCAAAAACTGCCATTTATCGCAAAAAAACGTTTTTACGTTCACATGAGGTGGTTTTTCAGGCAATTCAAAACAGGAAAATTTAGCAAAACGGCAATGAAAACAGTTTTTCGCATTAGCAGGTCACCTGGCGTACGTAAAAGTCATCATTCTTTAAAGATTATGCGATATGTTTGGACTGAAGATGAGAGAGTTCTTCATTAAACTCATAAAAGACAAAGTATTACGGGAATACTGGAACAACAAAGAAATGCCACAATTTATCAAGACCTTGATGGAGATATGATGGAGAAATACCTCATACGTGGCCACTCCCAAGAATAAGGGTCTTTCATTGCCATTAATGCTTGGATAACAGGGCTACGCCTACGCCTACATCTCATTCGATTAAAAAAAAAACATCTAGTGCGGTGGCTGGGATATATGTAAACCTACCAACATCTGTTGCCATGGTTTTTGGACTTATCGCGAGAGGAAAAATAAAGATATTTTAGTCGGATAACATCGGTTTATGGAAACATCATCATTTTACAATATTTTTTAACCAACATTTAGAAAATATCACAAACGTTTAGTGCAAATCTTGAAAGGAAGCGTGGCTACTAATGAACTCCTTCAATTTTAGATAGAAATAGGGCTTTTACAATCTAAACTGGGGTGTGGAGCCTAAAAAAGTTTGGTCAAAAAAAAAAAAACATCAACGGAGAGGGGCAGCAAGTGTTCCAATGGTGTCGTAAAAACAGTTCTGACAGTCTATGGTCAGGTGGTCCTCATCTTTAACCACTTTAGACATAAATCAAGACCTACACAAACACAAAAGCCATCCAAGACAAGAAGGTTCCCCCCACTGTAGAATTATCTAGAACACCTTGAACAGCAGCTGTGCAGCAAAATCTAACAAGCTAATTACCCGAGCGGAGAAATTTAGCGTAATTAAAGATCTTAAATTATAGGCTACCAGTCAGTGTATTACTTTGACTGCACTAAAACATTCAAACTAAAAACTAAATCAACTTGGAAAATCTAAAGATGATTTATAGAGTGATGTACGTAGAGTGGAAACTAAATTGAAAATAAAACTATTCATTCGTAAATATGTATATATTTATGTTAGATTTTACTTGTTTGTTAAATTTTATTTATGATGTTTATTCATTATTTTATTCATTTTATTATTATTATATTAATATGTAAATTTTACTTGTTTATTTTGGCAGGGGGAAAAATCAGTTTTGTAGTTTAATTTTTTTTAATGCTTTGGAAAAGAATTTGATAAATTGATTAATTAAATTACAATTTAACCTTTACTAGACTAAGGAATCACAGGCATGTTAAACCAGTGACTGTTTCCAACCCCAGTGAGCTGCCTACCTTTAGACAGTATGCCGTCTAGGCAAACAAGGGTTTGAAATACTGCCAGTGTCTCCATAACCACACAGACAGGGGGGACACACTGTCCTAGATGAAGAGGAAGAGGGCTGGTTCTGAACTAGCTAAAGTGCCATGCGCAGAAGTCTGGCGGTGAGGGACTGATTGTCACCAACATCTACACAGCCACCTGTGGAAACTCTGAGTCACTTGTTCTGGCACTCCAGCATCACAGATGTTTAGAATGAACATTTCACCCAGTAAACTGATGAGCCTGTCTGCTCTGCTTCCCATACACACAGACACACACACACTTAACAGTTATTTCTTGAGTCGGACACAAGCAGATGAGTGCGCATGTGTAGTTTTTCTTTACCGGCACTACTCATGTAAGCTCAACGTCTGAGTAATGACCTTTGACGCACGCGCACATATGTCTGTTTACAGTCCCTTCAAAAGCCGTTTAACACAAAACTGTAAGCACCTGTTTCCTTGACACAATGTTTTAATCCAAATAAGTGTTGTAAATATTAACTAAAACCATTACAAATAGATTCAAATTTACAAATTTACAAATTTATTTCAATAAAGCTGAAATAAAATAGAAAACAGATGAAAAATTAGATGAAAAACCTAAAAAAATCATTTTTTTAAACATAATAAAAGCTCATAACAAAATTCAATGAATGAAATGCAGATTCAAAATTTATAAATAAATACTATAAATAATCATAAAATAACACTGTTACTTATAGATGAACACTTTGAGACTAGAGGTAAGATCAACAGATTTGAGCAGGGGTTTCCAAACTGGGGTACGGGACCCTTGGGGGGCCGCAAGTGTGAAACAAGTGAGAAAAATGTTCCCAATTATTTACTTTTGTATAATAGTTTCTTAAAACAATATAAATCAACAACATCATTTATGGAGGTTATGGCATCAAACTGTTTTTAAAATACTTTTTAAAATCATTTAAAAAACACTCTTGAAAGATCCTTAAAAGACTTAAAATAAAACTAATCGAGAAAGAGGAAATTTAAGAAAAAAGAATTCACAGAAGAGGAAACAGATCAGGCAAAGCGTCAGGGCAGGTGCAAGACGCTGCCAGACAGCGACGTGTCGGGAGCTCGGCATTTAACAGCTCGCCATGAAAAGAGAAGGTGTCACCGACTCACACGCATTTCTAGGAGTTTGATATCTCACCCTCAGCCTCAGCAGAGACGATCCCTTGGGGAGTTTTAGCATGTGTGAGTGAATCAATTTCATTAGTGTGTGTTAAGCATAAGTGAGTTCAGTGTTACAGTGTAACTGGCTGTTTGTGTGTCAGGGTGAGGTCAGTCTTTGTAGCAGATGTGATTGTATGACTGACAGAGACTCAAGGTCTGTTTCGGTACATGAAGTGTGTGGCGGGGGAGGGGGGCGGAAGGAGGAATGCGGTTTGGGTGCTAGACGACGAGACACCAGACGGTATTTCCGGCACACTTGCAAAAGCACACAGGAGAAACCAGGGCTGTTCTTCCTCTTAGACAGAACAATCATTCGCTCACATCAGCGCTAAACTAAAAATAAATGTGTCTACTGGAACATTACCACACTGTTAAACCATTAGCCGCCGCAACTTGCATTTGAAAAAACCTCTGACAGCAACCAGGGGGTCAAACTTTGTCTAACAAGAGCACTAACAACAAAAAAAGCTCTGGCTTGCGGACTTGGTCAAGGGGGTCATGAGACATGGCTAGTCAATGGGAGTGAAACAATCCAGACCTTTTTTTTTTCCCCCCGCTGACTTTTCTATAGATTCTAGTAGTGCACTAGTACACTTTGTTGAGTTTTGTTTCAACGGTTGCATCATGAAAGTGGAAGAATCTCCAGTGTTCTGGCTTTAAATTATGCAATCGGGCAATGCCGGCATTTCCCAAATGCAATGACATCACTCCCATTTTCCCCATTTAACAGGTACATTTTTACAGATGTCACAAATACAATTTTGTCCAGTGTCCACCTTATTTTTGACATGGAAGTAAGCTATTTCCTGTGAATGTGCGAGCCTTCAGATTCATTAGCTGAAATTACTAAATGATTAAAAAGAATAACAAAAGTACATTAAACAGTAAAATTACCAAAGACCTACAAACCAATTTGTTTAGGATTACGATATTAATAAATTAAAACAATACGATATTAATAAACTAAAACTAAACTAACTTGAAAAAACTAATAATGATATAAATAGAACTAAAATTAAAAAAAAAAAAACTGAAAATAAAATGAATTTAAAAACTTTGTTAAAGCTGCTATAGCTTTTTTTGGGGGTAGAAAATTATCCAAAATACATATTTGAGAAAATACATAACCAGCCAGTGATCAACACTATCTGCTTGCCTTAGCTCGATTCAAAACAGTAAGCTTGTAATAATGTTTTTAATTCCAGTGGTACTGGTGGATTTCCGCGGGAGATTCAAGCATGTCTTTGCGTCATTACAAAGTATAATTTGGACGGTTTTGCGTGAACTTATAAGCGATAGTTAGATTTAATCAATGCGAATTACTGCAATGTCCGAACAAAAACAAAGGTGGATGTTTCTTACTGGTTCAGATGACATTTTCCGGTGAAAATTCTTATGTTTATCATACTCCCAAAAAGAATAATCTGTGATTCTGAATGCCAGTATCGACACCAGCATGGCGACTGACCGCCACACAGTCTCCTCAAACATTGTGTTCATCCATACTGTGCCGTGTCGAAGGTGATGAAATACAACTCACGTAAAGTTGATAATATGCGAATGACAGCAGATTTCGAACAGAGATGGCAACAAAGAGGAAAAACTCCGGACTGCAGCTTTAAATTAAAATTGATTAAAATGTATTAATATATTAATGCTAAATTTTATATTGTTAATATTTTAATTTGATTTATTATTTTTGTGGAAAGGGTTAATGTTAATGTAGGAGGGAACTGTAGTTTTGGAGATGTATCAAGGTTTTTTAATACTTTGAAAATTATTTTTAGAATTAATAATAAAAAAATAGACAGGAAACCATACACATTTAAGGTAAAAATGCCTTAAATACATATGAATGCAAAATTTAAGGTTGTGCTAATCCTCCCAAAGATGACCCTCTTCTGACCTGGGAGGTAGATAATGTACTTCCTGTTCAGCCAGACCAACTGGAATTCCCTCCCTCCTGCCATTCGTCCCCACCGAGCGTCACCTGCCCCGTGCCACCCCATAAAACTGGGTCAACACTAGTTTATCAAAACAACTACAGCCTTTCCCAGACAATAGCAAACAGTCTCTCCTCTGCAGACTATCACACATTACCATCTGGTCAGACACGTGCAAATCCACTTGTGAACCTGAAGCAAAACTTGACCTTAGTGAACCAGCAAACATGGAAGAAAAGACAAAAGACACGTACTTTGTCCAGAGGCCTCTTTAGCTGGTAGTGAAACTTCTCCTTCATCTCATCCAGCAGCTGTTTGAGTTGGGGCTCCTCCGACGTGCCCTCGTGCTTGCGGCCCAGCTGTAGGTAGCAAGGCCACTTGGCCGAATCAAAGCCCCAGTGGCAGGTCCTCTTGTCGGGGGACTTGTGCGAGTGCATGACAAAGTTCTGTGGGGAAAACAGCAGCTGGCATTCCAAGCACTGAATGCAAGGAGCGTCCGGCTGGATGTAGAACTGGGGCACAAACAGGCCTTGGCACTTGCCCAGACACTGGTGTTCCACCTGGAAACTGGCCCCACTCTCCTTCAGCAGGCCTTGGCCTGGCAGTTTGCTGTTGGGGTCGGCCGAGAGGGTGGCGCCCGGGCGGAGCAGTGCGTTGCAGAGCCGTTGGGCATCAGTTAGGGTGATCAGGCCACAGGAAGGTGCATTGAAAGGCAGGATGCCCAGCACCTTAAGGATGTGGAGTTGCTCGGCGTCGCATCGGGAACAGTAAACATAGAGTTCGTCACAGACGGCATTGATCTGTTGCAGAGAGAAGTCTCGCAGCACCGAATTGAGAACCTGGGGCAGACAAAGACGCTTTTCACCCCCTACAACAAAGCAGGAGATGGACTCTCCTTCGAGAAGAGAATGAGTGAGCTCAGTGGAGCTGTCACAGGGAACCAAGAGCGGGCCGCCTCCAAGGACTGGGGGAGACGGTAGGGGAGCCATGCCAGCAGGAGAGGTGCACTCATGAGCCGATTTTGCTGAGAAGGCAGCAGGACCTCCCAGGGAGCTCTGGCTGCTCAGCGTGAACTGTGCCAGAGTGTGCTTGAGGCCAGCACTAAGATCTAGAGCCTTGGAAACCCCGGCGATGTGGAATTCTCTTTCCTCGATGTCCATTTCAGAGCTAGCATGGTCCTCACGCTCTTTCTTGACCTTCGGGGGTTTGGAGACGCTCTCCAGGCTGCGCCGTTTCAAGTGCATCTCTGCCATTACCCGCTTTTTAATGGGTGCATCCTCCAGACGCTCCCTGTACAGCCGCTTCATGTTGCCTTTGAATGACGTCAGGTCTTTGAATGGGGTTTTCAGACTTGTCTGAGGGCTGGCCATGTCCGAACACAGATTATTGGTCTTGCTTGGGTGAGAATATTCGGCTGTTCTTCAAACACGACGCCTTTGAGTTGGTCCTTCTTTTCTCGCTGTGTTAAAGGTTGCAAATCCTTTTACGTCCAGCTACATGCATGATTGTGACAGAATTAATGGTTGGATGTGCTTCCTGTGAATGAAACAGCAAGAACAAAGACTTGTGAATATCTAATTATAGTACCAAATGGCTTTAAAAACCGAAAGAGTGTGACGCCACACAAATGTGCGTTAAAGGGAATATGCTAGCAGGGCAATAAAAAGCACCCAGAACCGTTATAGTGTTCGGCACATTGCTGTACTAGGCGACAGAAACATGTTCACCTCATCAGGATAATCTAATTTGAGACTGATCGATCTAAGGCTAGGTTCTGGGTGTTTTAGTGCGCTGTTTTTCTCTACTGACAACATGCCGAATATGTCAACGCGTTAATTGAGTCAATGCACTAATAACGTCAGATTAACACAGAGATAACCAACGGCAACCGTAACTACCAGCGAGCAGCCATTTAGTCCTGTCCAACCACAGCAGGCTTGAAATAAGCGTATCTAGATGTAATAACTGCACACCACCACATCTATGAAAAGATAAAATCACACACACTCACACATCAATATAGAGGAAAAACTGACTGAATATTTTGAACGCAAAAGCCTGACCTACATGGACGGAAACGGAATTTCCGAGCATGGATATGAAGGCAAAACGAGAGATCATAACCCAAATTCAGCTAATGTCAGTGAGGTTTCGGCTAAAACCACAACGAAAAAGGGCTTCAATTGCGTATTCACAACATGCGCCTGTTTCACGAATTTAAAACGACGCAGACATGCGTCCAATTTCAACACGGCGCCTACGCTCAAAAACACAAGTTCCTCAAAATAAAACACAATTTTCGCCTGGTTTTGCTTTACCAGATTTGTGTGATACCTCGGATAGCTTGACCCTGACCGCAGATGTCGTTTCGTTTCCTCGAAAATTGACAATCTTTCAGAAACAGTGATACAAAGCTGTCTATTTTTAACCCTGAACGAAATTGTCACTCTTTTACTCCCGCAAGGACACCGCGGCTCTGTCCTCGACTCTATCCGTCTCTCCCCTCTCCTTCTCCGGGCACAGCTGCGCTGAACGCCCGCGGTGTGACATCCACCAACCCCGCGACC
Organism: Cyprinella venusta; assembly: GCA_038021265.1. Lineage (NCBI taxonomy): Eukaryota > Metazoa > Chordata > Actinopteri > Cypriniformes > Leuciscidae > Cyprinella > Cyprinella venusta. Next base: position 19,749,090 of record CM075870.1, on the reverse strand, counting down.
GGGAGACCCTCAACATGACTACAGAAAAACTGACCACATATATAATACACAAGTTACCAAATATGTCAAAACGACATCCAAAACTCGGGTTTAAAACCGATGATTATATGACTTAATACGGCAGTAAATCCAAGCCATTTCAGACTGACACCTGACCTCCCCGAAAACGTTAATAACTATCGCCCCAAATGCGTTTCTGTTTTTACAAATTAAACATATTATATATAGTAATGTTGATCAGGTTGAGGATTTAAATCAAATACATTTTCACCACGACGATGCGTCTCTTAAATGAGCATGTTGAGCACGGAATAGGCTACGTCCGTTTAAATGGGACACCAAAACACACATCTCACATATTTACACGTTAAATTTAACCAAATTACCATCGCTCAGTCACAGCACCTGGACCGGATTTACATCAGAAAAAATAGCTCGTTCGTTCACACAGCGTTAGCAGTGCGGCTAGAACATTTAAACCCTTTAGCACGCGCTAACAGAGCTAACGCTACAAATCCCGTCCCGAGCCCGAAATAAACATCACATAACCATTGAACACCATACACAACATGTAGAGAATCTTCTAGACTATTTAATACAATAACAATGTGTATAAGTGAGTCCATTGTCGTATTTTAAAGAGACTTGCCTCAGGATGATCGCTCCAGGTCCGCTGTCTCTCTGTCTCTGTCTCTGTCTCTCCCTCTCTCTCTCTCTCTCTCTCCCTCTAGTCTGTCTGACCGTCAACAACACGCGCACAGACTGAAACCCTTCAGACGCTCGAGCGTCACAGGGAGCGAGAACGCGCACTAGCAGAACGGATGTGGCGCGGGCGTGTCTGTCTGTCTGCCTCTCTCCCCCAATGTCTTGTGAAGTTCAGACTTGCACGATTTTTAGGAATAAACAGTGCTGCTGGGTAGTAACTGACTACATTTACTTTACTATTGATGATTAGCCTACATGTTATTCTCACAATAGCAGTAAATTATTCATAATTAATTGATTCTATGTTTGTTGTATTTTAAATGATCTATAAAGGTCTACATGGTATATAGGCTATGTTCAGAAGTTCTTCCAGGTTTGTGGAATTGCACACACAGACTATATTAGTCTGTCTATTGTCATCATGAGATTCTCACTGAAAAACAGCCACACAGCATTTGTTTATACTGGATTTTGTACAGAAATCATTTCACTTTTAAGAAGAATTTTTTGCATATCTAATCAACTCCTGATAAACACGTTAATTACTATTTGAATTATTACTCAAAGAGCCATTTATCGACGTATTAATGTCTACAAGACTTTTGTCTTTCAAACATTCAAATGTACAAATTCACATTGTTATTTTGCAATGCAGGGATTCCCTAATGTTATTTTTGTCCTACAGGCTTTTTGAAGTAAACCCTTAGATTTTAATTTAATAAATTAGGTCAATATTAAAATTAAGTCAATACTAAATCTAAAAGTTCAGTTCTTTGACTCTGAAGTTAGTTAATTGTCACATGACACAGAATTAAACAAAATCTTTTATAGTAAATTAATATTTTTTTAATTATTTAATTACATTTTTATTTATATTATTTAATTACTTTATAGCTTTTCATTAAACTCGCAAATATCTGCACTTCCATCGCAAACTTCAATCTGAGAAACCCTGATATAAAGCAATGTTTGATGCACTTGTTGATACCAAAGAATGGAATATTATTCACTTTCTCTTTGTATTTTTACATCAATATGATTCAATATTATCCTATTCAAATCAATTTAATAAACAAGTTAGGTTAAATGTAATCTAAAACGTAATCAAAAAGTAATTAAAATATTACCTAAAATTAGTCATCTACATTACTATCTACAATTATTGTCATGTCATTTGTCATTTGTCAAAAGTAAAGAATGCTCCATAGGGCATATGGTAATTAGTGTTACATGTGACAAATTAATGGAATTTTTTTTAACTTGATTTCGAAATAAGGGAGTTTTATTGTCAGCAGGATCTCGGGACATTCTAGCTATATAATGGAGTAACTGCATGCTGCATTTGAATCATATTGCTGAAAGTAAATGGAAATTTAAATGTCATTACAGCCACTTCCCTATGCTATGATCATGATTTATGTTGAAAGTTTAGATGAGCAGATGTCTGTAAATGTTTCTCAAATAATGACTCATCTGAAATGTTCTCTATGAATGAAATTCTTTTGATCACACTTGTTTTGTGTACGCCTAAGCAGTGAATTGGCAAAGGTACAAAACATGTAATACTTTAATTATTAATTATCATTTTGTTTATTAGTTCTTTTTTATTTTCAGTTTTCATTTTAGTTGTGCTTTTGTCATTTATATAAAATCACTATTTATGTTTAATTTATTAATTTTAGTTTCAGAGTTCAGTTTGTGTTTTTATGTATTTTGTAAGTTTACGTAAACTTATTTTAGTTACCAAGGCAACATTTCAAGTTTTTCATAATATCTAGATTTTATTTCAGCTTTAACATAAATCTTTTTAGTTTAGTTTTTAACTGTAGTTTTTAGTTCTATTTATTTATTTATTTATTTATTTTTTTGTTAATGATAATAACCCTGACCTCTAAGGCATTTAAAATCAAATTACCTGTATACTGTGGAGGGAAGGTTAAACGTCAAGAGATTGTCATTATCGGTTATAGTGTTTGAACTAACCTAATTATAAACCAGCCAGACATGTTTATGGACATTAGTATGAGTAACTGTAACGCTATACAAATGTTGCATGGAGGCTTTTGCCAAGGACATTAAGTAATAGCACTAGAACATTCTCTGTGGCTGAGTAATAGCCTGGAGCCAATCCAGCAGTTTGTGGGGTCCACGGGGCTTCCACTATCCAGTGGGCTTCTTTTTTTTTTTCAATGAACCCATGATGGGGTGCTGAAATCAGCTTGGCTTCAGTATCCAACTCTGTGTGAGCCATTTGTTAGGTGTCATTTAAATGTTAAATGAGATAGGCAGAGCTATGAGGGCCTGAATTCAGCAGCGCATTCACAAACACCAGCCGCATTAACACTTTTAAAGGCTTCTCCTCCACACTGACCCAGGTCATGTTCAGGCAAGACGGGGTTGTGAAGATTTGAATAGTTTTGATGTGCTTAGAGGTGTTTTTGTTTAGACTGAAGACTCACAGAAAAGAGCAAGGGGTTACATTGACACCTGCATTAGAAACTCTAACCACCTTAAAAAGTGGGATTTTTTTTAGTGTTTGTTTGTTTGTTTACATTTGCCAAAACACCAACAGTTTAGATTTCAGTGTAACCTTTTCTTTTAATTGTATTAATTTGGGTAATTAATACCTCATCAAGGACCACGGAACCTTCAAATTATTTTATCATTATTACTATATGTACATAATGCTCTTTAAAAACTGTCTGTGTTTAAATAATAATGTTTTATTTTAAAAGTTTTTCACCAACACACTTTCATCCAACTGTAATTTGAACATGATTATCTGGTTGGGTATAAAATAAACATTTTTTTAGATCAATGTCACCACCAGCCTGCGTACAGTTTGATGCGCCATTGATCAAGGCCCATTTCAGTGGCGTTTTCACCATTCGCTGCAGATAGCAAGGTCAGCAGATGTATTATGAAAGCACTAGCAGGTGCGCCCACACACACACACACACACAGTGTGCTGTGCCTGAACTCCAAACACTAGCACATTGATTTTTTTTCCAGAGGGTAATAACATCATCCCGGGATTGTGAGGAGTAATTTAAACTTAATATGGGTAATTACTCTCCAATAGCTGATAGTTCATTTAAAGCTTGACATAATGCTGTTTGCATGCAGGAGAATGAAGGATAAAGAATGCCAGGAAAATGGATAAAAGCGCTGACGGGCCACACAGTTAGTCAGACAGCTGTCTTCATTACAGACTGCGGGACTAAACCCTAAGCACCCCCCTGAGGACATAGCTTCAGAGAAAATCTATATAGAAATGCATCATCAGACAGCAAGACAAACAAACGCTTATCACTAGCAGGACTGTTACAAGTGCGGCAGACTCGTGCTACCTGCTCTGAAAAAGGCTTTCGGCTTGTTGTTTAAACACAATCTAAAGGAAATGCACCTGGTCCCCCACCATAAAAAAAACCCGACTTTTAAGGAACAGAGTTGAAAGCAAAAAATCATATAAATAATAAATAAATTTTGAAAGTAGACAAAAAGTAATACTTGGAATTTCAACATGATTATTTGTGAAATGAAAATTGGTTCCCATTTTATACTAGGTGTCTGTAACTACTGTGTCCTACAATTAAATTAATCATTTGATACAATGCACTTATTGTGTGCATATACTTTTATTTAAATATGAACTTATATTTAAATATATATATATATATATATATATACAGGTAACCCACCCTTAAACCTATACCACCAAAAAAATAAACTGTTTTGAACACAATTATAACAATAAACCTTACAATTACTATTTTCTGATGTAAGTAGTTAAAGACACCTATAACTGAAAACAGTTTTAAAGGAAATCCTACACTTTTTCTTTCCCAGTGTATCACCACTAATCAAACACAGTCATACATCTCTACTTTAGAGGGCAACTCGGCTTTCTTCCACAGGGACTCGTGTACCCTGCTCTCCCGAGAAAGAGGACACTGGGACAATGTCACAGAGAACAGTCGGATGCAAAACATTCACACTCATCTGTCCTCATGGATTTACAGTTTCGGCCAAAGTCATTCAAGGTGAGTGGTTCCACCGGCACTGTGAAAGCCAGACATGTGAGGCGAGGTCTTCAACCATCTGGCCAGCAAGGTGCCGATCTGCACACAGACATGTTATACATATATTTACATATCAGGAAGTGGATTTCATTTTTAACAAATTTTAAATTCAGATTTAATTCAGGCCACCGGTTCACATTGTGGAATTAAATTTTAATATCATGTTTACAAATATAAGATAGAAAGAATTTAATTTGATGCAGACAGTTCGAGCATAAAGGAAATTACAGCAATAAAATCGTTTGAATGATATAGGAACATTTTTTGAGCTTTGTTTAGTCAACAAATGCATCCTATGTGACTTGGTATACGCTATGAAAAAAAATACTATATGTATCCATAATGAACTAACTCAAAATGGCAAAACTTTCACTTCAATCTTTGCTATACTGCTAGCTATTCTGATGACTAATCACAAAGCTGAGGTTAAGAGCTTTTTTCTACTATCATTTCTTTATGGAGATTTCGACAAATAATAAAATATACATAATATTTCAAAGATGTTTTGTGGGCCTAATGGTTAGCAAGACCGACTGGTAACCGGTTCGCTTCCAGTACCGGTAGAAAATGACTGAAGTGCCTCTCAGCAAGATACCAAACCCTAACCCCAGCATAATGGGTGTGTATTGCCATCTCGGTTTGTGTGCGTGTTCACTACTGGATGGGTTAAAATCAGAGGTGGCCATACTTGACCTTCACATGTCAATTTCAATAGAACAATTATTCAGTTTATGAAATCCTTTTGGACAAGAAATTCATAACAACTAACAAGAGTCAGGTCAGGTGTGAATTTTGTCTAATCGCAACAAAACAAATTGCTTTCACACTTGAGAGAGAATGAGTTTCCTTAAATACTTTAATTAAGTGTTAACAAAAAGTGTTACAGTTCATTCCAGTCAGTTGATAGTGTTTTTTAATGTGCATAATAACACAAAACATACAAAGAAAAAAAAAAAAAAAAAAAACAGGTCCACTTCAGCCCCCTGACACTTCTTTAAAGCATATTAGCACAGTTTACTTTTTTCTGGGAATGCATTGAGGGCTTTAAGCAATTCATTCATTCCTAACACCAGGTTGCTAATGAGCTCGTCACAGCTCGAAACCAGTGTGAACATCTGTGAAAATATAAGCAAGTTGATACATGCATGACGAGGAATGAGAGGGCAATCCTGTGTACGATTAGCCTGTGTTTAAAGTCATCATTTGGTCATTTCAAAACGCACCACCCGAAAAACTGGGCGCCATTGATGGGGCTGTGAAGGGTTCCACGACCCCTTAGTATATCATGTATCTGATCTAAATAGAAATCGCCCACGGGGACAAAATCAACCAACCAACCAAAAAAAAAAAGAAAAAAAAAAAGCTTCTTTATGACTGTACTGAGAAACAATGAACACTTGTCCATTGAGACTCAAATTGTTCAATATAAAAAAATACATAAACTGAATATTTTAAACAGAAAGGCAATCACATTTAACATAAAAAGCAAGATATAAAAGAAGAAAAAGGGCGAGAAATACTTTATACATGCAGCAGTTGAAGAGTAATATCATACTTTGACCTCGTCCGTATGGAAACCACTTACAGGAACGTATTAGTTTTAGTGTCTTATTTTGCTCCTGTGTTGAAGACAGCTGTTGTATTTCATGTCTAATTTCCTCCTTCCATCTCTATACAGAAAACTTCTCCATTCACAGTTTGAGTATTTACAACAGTGTTCATTAGTGTTCCCTTCTCCATTCAAACAAGCTTAATACCACTTCAATCAAAAGTGAGGCCACATGCCTAAATCATCTTAAAACTTATGGAAAACTCTGATTCATTACATTGTGCACATTTTATATAGATGACAGTATTCTTAAATAATAGTAAAAAAAAACAATGAAAAGTATTTTTCTTCCTTGCACTATATTTTTTCTGAGGAGAGGCAGAATAGATAATCAGAAAAAAAAAAGTTTTCAAAAATATCCCATGTGGTATAGAGTTTAAAAATGGCTTACTATATGTCTCAATGGATTCTCTTTAATATATACAAATAAAAGGAGGTCCTGCGTACCATCAGTCATTCTTTTCCTTTAGTTTGCAGTGTCCAGAAACTTAAAATTGACATTCCAACTACGTTCGTCAACAAGTAAAGACACTGATAAGTTTCATTTCATCAGTGCTGACGACAAAAATAATCAAGTTTTTTTTTTTATACTTAAGGACTAGTGGTTATAAATGGCAGAAAGTGAAAGAGGTTTGGCAAAGTTAATGCTTCATCTGGTCCCAACAAAATGAAGTCAGGTTGTCGTTTCCTTTCTCGCGATTGTTTGTGACCATGCAAATAAAGGCAGCGATGATATGCACGCGACAGAAACAGACAGGCCGTTCACACACACTCCTCCGCCGACATCAGCAGAGGGTTGATGTACTCAAAGCCTTCAAACTCAGACTGGTCGATCTTCTTTACAGCATCACTGGGAGGGAGACAAAGAGATAATCAATCAGTCTTAACTGCTAGAGCACATTTAACTCACTACGGCTTTCAAATAGAGAGGAGGCTGTAAAATATTTTCCTGGAAAACAGCGGTGTGTGTGCAAATGAGGGAATCCTGTTTCACAGAACTATAAATGTGTCATCGGGCATCATAAAATTTGATATTACTTCCTGATGAAACCTGCATTTTTGTGGTAAAGATCTGAAGCGGATTAATGGCGCCTTAGGTCTGATTCAGAAAGCTTGAGGCGTGACACAGACAGATACACATGAACAGACACTCACTCATCGTCAGGCGTGAGCTGAATGGGTTCATTAGTGAACTGGGCATCAAAGTTGTCCAGCCCAAACTCGCCAGAGATGTTGGGCTTGAAGGGTGGGACCACTTGCTTCTGCTCCATCTGAAATACAGTTAACATGAGTCAAACAACAACTGTGACTGTGTCATAAAGCAGTCTCACACTATTGACATGCTCTCCCTGATGCTCGCAAATTAGTTAAAATCTCCCGGAATCTAGAGCGAGCGAGCGAGAGCGCGCATGCGAGACAGAGACTGTGCTCCAAACCACGTAGCACACGCACAGCAGAGAGGGAGAGGGAGCGAGAGACCTTGAGTGTGTGTGTTAGTGTGCCTCAAGAGGCGCATGTAAGACAGAGAGCATTCTGATTGTCCTGCTACATTTGGTGTGTATGTAAATAGTTATTTTATTCATTCATTGTTCTGTTATATTCAACTGTATTTCGGTATACAAGTACAGTCATGTTCTGTGGTGAAATGTCATTTCCTTGTCCTACTTCCTTTTAGATCTGCTCCCCCTGCAGGCTGCCACAAGCACAGCAGCCTGTCTGAGAAGAAAGTGTAATCTGATGCCTTTAAACTGTCTGACCGCCACTTCTCTCCAGTGTGCGTGTGTGTGCGTGTGTGTGTGTGTGTGTGTGTTCACCCAGACCAAACAAGGACAAGAGGTCAGCGTGTTCGTCTGAGTCTCGTCTGCTGGTTTCAAATCATTTGAACCTGCCTCACACATGATACAGTTCACTGCCACAACCCTCAGACCAGAAAAATCAATGACTTGACACCTGATCACCTCTATTATATCTCTAGCCCTACACATTATGGGTTTAGTCACGATACAAACATGACCCACCCAAAAATGTGATTGTATCAGCTTATCATTGTATCCCATTAGGTAATTATATTTCATATAAATTTACATTTATTCATTTAGCTGACGCTTTTATCCAAAGCCACTTACAATTGCTATGTATGTCAGAGGTCACACGCCTCTAGGGGTTAAGTGTCTTGCTCAGGGACACATTGGTCTCTCACAGTGGATTTGAACCTGGGTCTCTCACACCCAAGTCATGTGTCTTATCAACTGTGCCATCACCAACCCAATTTATAAATAAATGTATATATTTCTAGGTAATGAAATATTAATTTTTAAGTTATTTTACAGTATAGTTGTATTACAATTACAATATATAGTCCATCTGGGATTACATAAAGAAACAGAAAATACTGAGACAGACTAAATCCAGAAGAACTGTGGCAACATCTCCAAGATGCTTGAAGAAACCGACCCGCAAAGCGACCTGAAAAACTGTGCAAGTGTTCCTAGAACAAAAAGAGTTTTAAACACAAAGGGTGGTCACGCCAAATATTGATTTGATTTAGTTCGTAGAAGTTAATTGGTAAAGTCTATTTATGACATTTTATGCCATTTTTTCACAAGTGCCTAGAACTTCTCACAGTACTATAACTTTGCAGGCAGGTTTCTTCAAGCATCTTGGAGCAATTTTTAGGTGAACTGTACTTTTAAAAGCTTCCTGAAATGCTATTTGAAGTGGTAATAGCGATTGCGTCAAATTACATGAATGAGTAATCAAATGGATAGTTTCTCAAGGTCATAAACAGCACTAAATAGTTGTTCAGGCTCCAGTAAGTCCTCTGTTTAGTTTCACTACCGTCAGGCTACAGCGAATGACTCATGTTTCCACTGCGCCCTCAAGTCAAAACATCCAATAACTCAGATAAAGGAAACAGATAGTAGTGACTCACAAGATCCCAGTCTACATTTCTGAAAAAAGGATGGCCCATTATGTCTGCAAAGCCTGTCTGAGGATGACATCCGAGACGCTCCTTTGGCTCCTACAAAAGAGTGGCAAAAAAAAAAAGAGAAAAACAGTGAACATAGACAAAAAAACAGATACAGAAGAAAGTAGAGATGTAAAGTGAAAGAAAAAGGTAGGGCCCTATGAAATCCATTTTTTTCCCAAATTCCATTTTTTCTGTTTTAATTTTTGGGAATTCATTTTGTTTTACCTTTGACTGTTATTTTAGTCGTAAAAATCGTGTACAAGTTCGCTTTGCTTTTGTCCAGTCTGATCGGGAGATCGGGAAAGGAAATACATACACGGCATTATGTGTGGGAAACACTGCATAAGTCACGTGCGAACTGATGGCTTATAAGCATTGAGTTTATTAACTTTTTTGATGATGAAATCAGTGCCGTGGAGAGCCGCTTCGCCATCTTTTCATTGTTTTGACTTTGCCATTGTAGCTGAAATAACGGGGCGGGGGGTTGTGCCGGCCAGATTTGCTTGCCCCTGTCTGTATTTTCACCAGAATTTCAAACAAAATTTGTAAAATTCCACGAAATTTAGCATTAACACTAGATTCTGCGTGATCGTGGAAATCATAGGGCCCTAAAAAGGTAACACAGATGTGAGCAAATAAAGAAGAGAAACAATGATTATGACAGCACTATAACAGGTCCATGTGACAAAGACAATAACATTGATCTGTCTGGTCTGCTTTACCTTGTTAAGGAATCCCTTTAGCACACTTGCGGCTTTAACCGATAATGATCTGGGAATTCTGATCTGCTTCTCCAAAATTACTGCGAATGAGGAGCAGAGGAAAACATGAGATACACTGAGCGACATACAAAACATTTTTTGAAACACTCATGCGTCTGTCATGTACCTTGGAAAAGATAATCTTCTGTGTTTTGGTCAGGGTTATCAGAGCTGCCAACTATGTCAAAGGGTGACCTCCCAGCCATCATCTCAAACATCAGGACGCCCAGTGCCCACCAGTCCACACTAAAACCTGAAAAGAAAAGGCACATACATCATCCTGAGGCTTTGAAATGGGCAGCTTATGACTGACAAAAACTCAAATGGCAGAAAGTCATGAGGTAGACACTCATAGCAATAAATGGGTTAAGCAGTGTTTGCTTGCACATACAGATGCCAACCGAACGAAAGTTTTTGTGAAGAGGCTTGGTTGTGTGTGAATTGTGCTTACCGTAGTCTTCTCCTCTCAGAATCTCAGGTGCAATGTAATTGGGGGTTCCACAGAAAGTGCTGGTTGTGTCTCCTGGTCTCAGTCCCTCCTGCATACAAGATGAATCCAATGAAACATTCAGGCACACTATATGACCAATGATGACTTTTTGATGGCCAATGCCGAAATCAATGCCGAAAGAGGAGGGTGGCCGATGTAAAGCCCATAAATTCACAACCTTTTAGATTTTGGATATTTAATAAAATAAACTGTCAAATCATGTGTAGGCCTACATATTGCTATTGTTTCAGTACCGCATGAGCTCATATTTATTTTAATATCAACTATCTAAAAAGTGTGCATTGCATCATGCCTGACACCTACATGAACAATTTACACGTGGTTTTATGAATCCAAGTCATACCGTGTACCATGTTTCTAACTTCAATAGCATTTGAAGAGAATGACTTGTACTTGAAGAGAATGATTCACACATTTAGGGACCATCTCTAAAGTTACATACGACTCCAGGAGGAGCTCCAGGAAGAGCGCGTCTACCACAACATGAGTCATTCTGAATGGCAAGTAACTTAGTTTAAGTTCACTTGTGCATTTAAGTAATTTTGCGCAGGTATAATTTTGTAATATTATGTTTATTTTGTATATATCTGATAAATATCAAATAGGATGCTTTTCTTTGAGTTAAATAAACGCTAACAAAGTGCTCAACGGTTATTCATTCAGCGCGCGCCTCTCAAGCAGAATTCCTGACTAATAATAACGATGGTTAATTTGGGACTGTCATTTTACATAACATGAGAACACTATTTTATTAAATGGTTGTGAATTCATTGGGTTTAGTTACCGTTTTCAGTGTGTTGTTCCAGCACATCCACAACAGTCACACATTCTGACAAGCACGCATCTTTGGTGACGCATTGTATTTGTCGTTATATTTATATATTAAATAATACATTTAATTTATCAATCACATCAAAACATTTTACAATCCTCATAACTCTCTATTTAGATAAAAAACATTATTTTAATTTGGTGAGGAACATAGCTTTTTGAGCAGCATTTGCAGACACTATAATGCTGTTTGCCATTAATGCCAACAATTAATCGATTAATTGGTTGTTAATTTAAATGACAATCGATCATGATGAAAATTGACATCCCTAGTACATACGCTTTAATAAACACCTTTTTGGACTACAAAATCGCTCCCTTTCTAACATCATAGTGTGATTTTCATGGTAAGTGGGTCTCTTTCACACTTACCTTACACATGCCGTAATCAGTGAGTTTGATGTGTCCCTCTGACTCCAGCAGAACATTGTCCAGTTTCAGGTCCCTGTAAATAATGCCACGCTCATGGAGGTAGTTCAAGGCAAGACTGATCTCTGCTGAGTAAAACCTGCCGGTGAAAAAAAAAAAAAGAGTTAGTGGCCAAATCTGAGTTTCTGTTCCAGTGGTGTCTCTTTCAGACTAATGTCAGTTCCAACCACGACAGGCTGTTCATTAATGGTGTTACACACTAGACAGCTCACATTCCTCATACCTGGCATGCTCTTCTGGAAGTTTTCTCTGTCGCTGCATGTGGAACATGAGATCCCCTCCATTCACATACTCAATTACAAAGAATAGCCTGTGAAAGGAAAGGATTAAATAATCATTAGCCTTCACCAGACAAACAAAACAGTTCACACTAAACTGAAGGCCTAAACAATAAGAATGGCCAGGAGGACCAATATAAGACCGGGTTGGGGCGAAAGTTGATCGAACTTTTACTTATTGTTTTCAGGACTTTATTTCTTTCCTTTTTCATTATTCTAAATATGTCCATTTGAATAAAAGCCACTGCCAAATGAGTCAGTAAGATGCCAGTGTATTTGAGGTCTTGTTTTTATTATTTTACATTTAATTACATAATATATATTATTATTACCATTATTATATAATTAAAGGTGCTCTAAGTGATGTTGGGTGACATCACTTCTTGTTGACGTTCGAAGTATTGTCAAACAAAACGCTAGCTAGACCCTCCCTCCCTCCCCATCCGCCACACTAATAACCCCCCAAACCCCTTTACTAATCAGTGTTTATTATATAAAGCTGTTAAATAAATTAAAAAAAGCAATCTTTTTGTCAAAGAAAAAAAAAATAAATACAAAAGTGTTGGATCCAAGAAAATCAATATAAATTCCTATATGAGACAATCATGGATAATATGATATAATATATAATTTGTAGAGTCCTGATGATCTAAAAGTGTGAGAGCAGACAGACCTGCTCTCTGTCTGGAAGCAGGAGTGAAGTCCCACTAAGAAGGGATGGTTGGAAGCCTGCTCAAATACATGCTTTTCTGTTTGAACCCAGTCAATATCCTGAAAAACAAACAAAACACACACACACATAAATCAATCTCCCATTGAAAAGCAGAGCATCCTTTCTGTCAGTTGGGGAAACGTTTGGAAGGACATTCAGGACTGTATTGAGTAAAGGCTCCCCACAAGGCTAAAAACTGATAAAGATTTAAAAGACGGGGGCACCAGGTCTTCCCAAGGAGCTGCTTCTGGATGTGAGGAGACTCACAATGGACAGTTACAGAGTGAAAAGCTAGGACCTTTCATTGACAGCCTGGTAAAAATACCTCTGACCGTGAGACACGCTTAAAGAAGCACTGCAGGGCCAGTAGAGCTCAGCTGCTATTATTGACCATTAGCTGCTGCTTTCAATTCATCACACAAGGCTAAAGTGCATCTAATCAACGTTAAAGGTCCACTTCATCAACATCTAGTCATCTGTATGCATGTACATCAACACATCCTGGAAGGAATATAGCCAGAGGAAGCTCTTTGTTTGTTTCATTCTGCAAAGTCAAAACTCAAATAACTTGAATCTTTCAGCGATTTAGTGTCAGGAGAAACACTTCAAGTTGTGAAGTGTCAAGGGCGGTTTCACACATACAGGTTGTTTGTTGGCTGTGACACTAGTTTCATAAAGGTAGTCTGGGATGTGTGGTGTATGAGGTATGGTTCACAACGGTTGTAAATGCAATCTGATGAACTGTATTGTTCCAAATATAAGATGACTCTGAATATAAGACAAAATGTATCTTTTGATGTACGACATCCTATCTAAGACCTTTTTTGAAAATATTTTTCATATTTAAAAAAAAAAAATTTAAAGTAAATTCTGGTAAAATGTACTAACATCAATCACTTTCAGAAATAAACGCTTAACTTAACATAATCTGAAGATCTCATTTAGATAATTTTACCAAGAATGATTTCTCACTTTCTCCAAAAAACATAGCTGTTTTATCTGCATTACCTATCTCATCCAGGGTGGGATATGAATGTTTTTTTTCTTAGCCCGATCACATAGCACTGAAAAGACAGCAGTTTCTCCCTAAAGTTGGAGGGCAAACACTAATGCATTACGCTGTATAAAAGTGGCCACTTCCTAGGATATTGACAGGAAAGTGCATCAGTACGTAGCCGAAATAAGAAATAATGGGCCTCGATGGTGAGCAAGTTCAGCTTTTTGGCGATATCCAGTGCCTTCAGCTAAATGATGGCTCTGGTTATGGGCAGCCCCTCATTTCTTTTTTCGGCTAGACTGACACACTTCCCTGTCATTGTTTTTAAAGTGGCCACTTTTACCGCGATAAGCTTTCCTTTGACTGTTAGCATTTGTCTTTTTGTGCTCACCTTCTTCCAGCATTACACTGACAGTTTTGGCTGCTTAATGTTTGACGATTACTTGTATTTGGCGCTCCCTATTGTTGCAAGTGTATTATTGACATGTAAATGTTTAGACCCCGAATATAAGATGACCCAATTGTTTCTGATGTATTTCAAAGAAAAAAAAAAAAACATCTTGTGAAAAATTCTGAAAAATACGGTCATTCATATAAAGACATATCAGTGGCATCTTTGCATGTTCCCGATGTATGAAATGTGAAATGTCACCTCATCATCATTCACGAGCTCCTTCTTCACCACCTTCATGGCATAGATGCGCTCTGTCTTTTTGAGACGCACCAACAGCACCTTGGCGTAGCTGCCCCTGCCAATCACTCGGAGCAGGTCGAAATCTATAAGCCCCAAACTGGACACAGCCTTCCCGGACTCCCGACTGCCCACAGCCTGAGGGATGGATGAGATGCATCTTAACTTATATCTTTTTATATCTATCTATATATATATATATATATATATAAAAAAAAATAATAATAACCCTCTCCTTTCTGGTTTACATTTCTAAATGCACTTCCCTGTCCTTTCTCTTTGTTTATCGTATGATTTCCCATGACTGTGACAGAGCTACAGGAATGTGAGCCCATAATCAGATGCTAATGACCCTGATAGAAGGTTACTTTATTAGCTCCACTAAAGGAAATCAATAGAGCCTGAATGGACCTTGTTGTGTACACCCCCATCTCCTTCTCTGAGTGACAACTTCAACCTGATCATCAGTCTAAGAGTGAACACTGAAAGCTTATCTAATCAAACACACAGTACATAATTGTCCCATTTACACCTTATGTACAAGTGTACTAACATTCATTTTAACCACTTTAATCAACAAGTGGAAAGTTTGATCTGATTGTTCAAACCACATTTAATAACACATTTGACAAACACAAGTGATAAATGACCAGGAGTAAACAAGGCCAAACATTGTCTTACCTCATGTTCTTCTCCCTCGTGATTGATGCTTTCCGTTGAGTTCTTTTTGTCTAGAACTGGAAAACAACAATGAGAAACAAGGAAAGTCATCACTCATTAATATACTTATACAAATCTGATTCACAAGCCTCTAAACCAAATCAGGCACTTTGATAAATAAAGCACTTTGAAAAACAGAGGGATTGAAATTTATCTGACCAGCACTGTAACTAAGAGCCCGTTCACGTCATTAATTCCAATAAACAAGCTTAATCTTGTGAGAAGACTCACGCCTGTAAGCTGCTCAATGCATTAGTCCGTTTCAGTGCGAGTACACGCCTAATTACTAAGGGAAAACTTTAGCTTAGCCCATCCAGTCATTTAAAACCCCTCAAGAGGAAAATCAGTGGCATCAATGAGCCATTATAGATCTCAGTGAATCAATTTAATGACTTAATGAATGCAATAACTCAGAAGAGTTGTTGCATTGTTTAATACCTCTGGATTACAAGAGACTTTTAGTTAGTGATGTTGCCTACAACAAAACACAGGGCAAGTTTATCTGCTTGACTTTGGATTTTTGTCAATGGATCTGTGGGCAGAATGTTTACACAGTTATTCATGACCTCTTGTTCCAAGTAATTATGGAAATAAGGGACATTTTTCAGAAAAGTATACCATGAATATTTATGTTCTGACCATAATAAAAATTTTATATTTGAAAAGTCTTGGCAAGGCACAAGAGGTTGATGATTTTGTGACCTGAAGCAGATCAATTTAAACTCAAATGGAAAGCCTCAAAAGACTATTATTTTTAGAAAACTGATTATGAGTTGAGTCTCAAAAGTGCACTCTTTCCTGAAAATGTATTTTATCCTCTGCTATTCAAGTACAAATAGGTAAGGAAAATGCTGTGCATGACAAATAGAGATGAGAGCCTAGTTACCTTGATCAGCGTGCTCTGATGGACTGGACCCAGGATCGATTCTTCCAATCATTGGGTCCTAGAAAAATGGTAATAAGATTAAAGCTAGACATAGACAGAGATTCATAGCGTTAGCAGTAATAATATGTCTAATATATAAGTCTACACACAATCTGATGCGAATGACGTTCAAATCGCTTGTATGTCCATTTAATAAATATTTTAGCTTTTTTTGGCTAATACTTTGGCTGATTTTATCTACCAATAAGAATGTAGTACACTTAGCTCGATTTTATATTAAATGCATTTTAGATTTAAATGTATTCCACAGAAAAAAATAAAAGGATGCAGATTACTAATGACTCACCTGTATTACCTGTCTACCACACTCCACTGTCACCAATTTATGGCATTTCTTATGAACCAGCAGCTTACAGTTTATGCACTTGTACCCCTGCCTGCCCAGGCCCCAGATACGATCTGTGCAGATGGCACAATGAGCACGCTGTACAGAACAGAAGGAACAGGAACATGAAACCATACTGTACACAAAAAGTCACATGCATAATATTGAGACAAACTGTGTAACGGATAATGGTGCCAGAAACAACAAAAAGAGCATTTTTGTACCCTATTAAAGCGCTTTGCCTGAAACGCATGTCCACTGGCATAGTAAAGTTTCCTCCAGCGTCGAGCTCCACGACGGTAAATGGATTCTGAGTGCAACATTTGAGTCATTAATAAATCGGCTATTAACCAGATTATACTCAATCATGATAACCCAAAATGCAAGTTTTCCAGCAATATAAAGTGCAATTATTATGCTTAATGACCCTATTATAAATATATAACAAGATGCACATACTGTCTTCTCCAGGACAGGGCATGCCAGGCTTCTCAGGTATACACGGAAACACTGTAGAGAGAGAGAGAAAAGCACTGACAAACAGCTCCAGTGACCTCTTTGTGACCTCTCTTCGTCTGACGGAGGATAAGGAGTTTGGGGTCAATAACAGAGTTTGTCCAGGCCTTTATGGAGAGTGGGTATTGATGGACAGTGGGTTGGGGCCGTTTTCTGAAAGCCCTTGGGGGAAGACGTCTCCTCCTCAGCATGACTAATTAACTCACCCAGCAGGCAGAATAATCTATCTCTGTCAATAACTCCCTGAATCATATCTTTCCTGTCCAGTAATGATCCCATGACCTGTATGACGCCATATAATAATAAATAATTTTCTGGGTAATCAAAGCGATTTACATGGAAGGGGGAATCTCCTCAACCACCACCAATGTGAAGCATCCACCATAGGGAGTTATAAATAAATAAATCAGATCACCTAAGTCACAACATCAAAATGTGGAGCCTTGTCTGAGCTCATTAACTCTGGGGCTTAAATGGATATGGTTGTTATGACGAACTGTATCTGATGTGACAAGTCTCAAGCTAAATGCAAAAACTCCGGTCCAATGTGACACAATCACAGCTAATCAGAAGATTTTAGACCAATGAGATTTGAGACTTGTTCACATCACATTGGGTCAAGACATGGTGTAAGACTTCAGTCATAATTCTTTTATGAATCTAGACAACTACACAGAAAAGCATTTACAAAAGCATATGCAACTGCCCGCCCACATCAAAAGCCAAACCCCAGCATACCGTGAATAATGAGCTCTGAGTCTTTGTTGAGTTCATAGAGACGTAAGGCCTCCTCCAGCTCCAGCTGAGAAGAAACGGTGCATGGATCCCCTGCAATGACAAGCACAGAGGAACACTCACTGGAGAACTCTTTACCAAAGACATCAGCATGAGCATTCCTGATACAGCAAAGAGGAACAGAGAGAGTGAGGGAAAATCAAAGCAGTAAACAAACGAGTCACTGTTAGCATGCTATGTTTATAACAGTGTTTGCAGAGCATAAAGCAAAAATCTATTCGTTTTTCACCATGAACAAGTAACAGGGCCTGTGGCGTTGTCCGGAGTTGTCATCTAAAGAGCAGCCTGTGGCACAGACTGTCTCGGCTTGCGTAGACACACAGCCCTCAGTCAAACATCACAGCAGAGGCAATGAGTGACACCGGGCATCAGTGCCAAGCCTTGTGCAGACAGAAGGGATTAACTCTTCACCATGACGGCCCTCTCAGATCAGCTATGCTAATGAACAGTGTGACTATGGGCTCAGCGTGGAATGGTGAAGATTTTGGTATTTAAATGAACGTTCTTCCATCTCCATTTCCTATCTCGCATGATTAATGCAGCAGTTAATCATCACACACAGTCAATCTTTCCAGCATAAAACCTGCTCCCTGCTGTGCGCTGCATTCAGATTCACTTTATCCTCATGTAAAATCCATCCATTTTATTTCTGCCAGTGGAGTCCAGGGTAATTTTGAGACTCTAATGCAATCTGCCAAAAGTGGGTTCACTTGTAATATATAAAGTGCTAGTGCAAATTATCTAGGCATAATTTCAGCAGAATAGCAGGGGGAAGCGTGTTGCTACGGTGACAGTTAGAGGAACAGAATGAGATTTACATCTGGTGTAATCATCTGTATCAGGGGATTTGATCACAAGCAGACATCAATAAACCAGGTTTAGTCCTAAACATTTTGATTACTCAAACCACTAAAGCTGCATTGATTTGATAAAAAAACAGTTAAAAATGAAATGTCCTGAAAAAAATTGTGAAATATTATTCTTTATCACAATAAAAAAAAATCTTCATCAATCCATTTCAAGTTGAAGAGCTGGTCATTGTCCATGGAGTCATGATTTATCAACATGGAGTGAATTTTTCAAAGTTCGCAAAAAAAAGAAAAGAAAGAAGAAGCAAATTACGTGTGTTTTCAGCAAGTTAATCGAACGGATAATGGTGGTATTGGCAACCAATTAACAGTAAATTAAACACCATCAGTGGAAACAGTCGATTAGTCAGTTCACCAAGTCAGAATTTATTTGACAAATGATTTCCATTTTCGATTATTCGCATTAACTCTTTTTCACACAAGTCAAAAACCACCTCAAGCGAGCATAAGAACTTTCTTGCAAAGGGATTTTTTTTCACAGAAAGTTGGTGTTTCCATCACTCGTTTCTGATGTGATACTTCAAAATGTGCTTTATAAAAACAGGGTGATGGAAATATAGGCTTCCGCCTAAATGTGAAAAATTAAGCAACAAAAATTTTTTATTTAAACAAAATATTATTTATTAATTTGAATGAAATCTGAATGTAAATGCACTGACTGGTTTACCAAGTCTTGTGTTTAGTCATGAAATCAAAGAGCCTCAATGAAATCTGATCACAAGTGGTCACAGGGGAGACAAGTCATCTGTCACGGCTGACTGCTTGTGATCGGATCACCTGGGCCAGAAGTTAATATCAACTGTAATAGAGCCAGAGAGACAAACACAGACGAAATGGCAAACCTTCTTCATCAATCCATTTCATGGTGAAGAGCTGGTCATTGTCCATGGAGCACATGTCCCGCACCTCACTGCACAGCCCCTCATAGGAGATGGAGGGCTCAAAATGTGTGATCATGATGTCCCTAAAACAGAAAAAGGTGACATTCAGTAATGGTTTATTCATTAACAGTTTATTTATAGAGTAATATCTATTTTATTAAAGGTTGTGCCCCTTTCAATGTAAAAGAGCTGCACGATTCTGGATACATTGAGAATCAAGTGTTTTTGTTTAAAATAGAGATCACAATTCTCCCACAATTCTAAAAAGACAGCTAAACAAAGTATCATATGTAATTTACCACATGATCTGACAAAATGTTAATTGCCACAGTCTATTAATTAATATTTAATTAAAAAAATAATTAGAGTTATTAATTGAATCAACGATTCAATGACTCATTTAACAGTGTATCACAACAAATCTCATGAATGACCGATTCAATTACAAATAATGTACAAATGATGTAATTAATACAATTTTTATTTGAAGACTCAACTTGAGGGTGATTTACTCTGCTTTGATAACTACCATAGACATCAGTGTTTACATCCGAACTATAAACTTTTACCCCAGTACATCAGTGATAATTTTAATTATTGTAACACAGAAATAATGATACTGTGTGGTGGAAAAGAGTGTGAAGTTGTTTCATTCCTATACATGAAAAATGTTCTCTCTGTGGCAGCACCAACTAGGGCTATGTGATATTGACCAAAAATGTTTTCAATACTTTCTGGGATTGTGTCAATAACGATGATCAGGCGAAGCTGCGTTATTGTGCTGGTAATACTGTCAGGTTTAGGACTGCTGTTGAGAGCTTATTCCCAAAGTTTTAGTTATTCTTGATATTTTGTGCAGTTAGTTCACAGAAGTGATAAAAAGTTTTACAATTTTACCTTTTATCTGCATTTTTACCTTCATAATCTTTTCAATGTACCATGTTTTTCTAACCTAATAAAATGTACTCTATGAGTCTATGCATCATTTATCATGTCAAATTATTACATTTAACCAGTAAATTCAATTAAAATAATAAGACACACAACAGGGCTGTTAAAAATCAAATTAAATCAGTATCAACAAAACCTATCTTTGCAATGCAGAGGAAACACAGATGCTGCATCTGAAGTGAGTTTGTGGGAAGCTGTGTGTTGAATTACTAGCACATTCCCAAAGTAGGAGACACCAAGCAGCTTATTTCCCTTTGTTTTCTAATATGTTCACACTGTTTTGGTTAATTATTGACAGCAGGGGAGTCCTTCCTGCCTACGAGGTAGTGCACTAACCCACACATGCTACAGAGAGTAGTAGGAGTACACACACCACCTTATATGACAAAGAAAATCACAAGGCATATCCAGTCTAAGGTGTAAACACGCTCACCGACACTAAAATGGAGAGGAAAAATACACAAGGAAATAAGACCAAACAGCAGGTTCATTACAGGGATCGTTCACCCAAAAATGTAACAAAAATGTCATAATTTACTGTCGCTTCAAACATGTATGACTATCTTCAGTGGAAGAAAGAAAAAGATAATATTTTGAGAAATTTCTCTGTTTTGTGTGTGTGTGTGTGTGTTTTCTTTAGGGAAACAATTCTTGGGTTGCATATTCTGCAAAATATCCTGTTTGTGCTATTTGCTGCAACTATATCTACGAGCAAACCTTCTGATGATCAATTATGATTAATTCAAATATTAATCTCGACTATATTGTTTGTGAACTAGATTAGGTAAAATAAACAATACAAGTTGATTCTACTGATTTGTGCTTCAATAATATTTATTTATATATATATATATATATATATATATATAATAAGTTTTGAACAAAATAATTATTAGTTTAACCATAATCGTGCAGTCCTACTGCAGAAGAAATTCATACAGAAACAACCTAACGACCATCAAAAAATTAAAAAAATATATTTTTTGTGGTAAAGTATATAAAGTCAGATGACCATGACAAACAGACAGAGCACTGACCATGAGCTAAGCAGGACTCTTATATGATGCCCAAATGCACAAAGTAACATCTTTACTGTATTCAACATCCATCAAAAATCGTTTTCAGATTAGAAAACTTTGCAATATAGGTCAAATCTTCTAAGACTTGTTTATTACAGTCATACAATAGCCTACATCACAGCAAGAAAAAAAACATGGATGACTGCCAGAGAGAGAGAGCAAGAAGTGGACAAAAGATAAGGCAGAGAAAGAGGAGGAGGATAAAGCCTGTGAATTTCATCTTCGCCAGGCTTCAGGGGGTTTTAAACAGAACATAAAAGGTGCAGAGAGTAACATGTCCTTCACTCTATTCAAGACTGTGCTGCATTCAGGCAGAAACCTGTCATAATGGCCTCCACTCACCAAAGAAACACCATCTGATTGGCACTTTCATGGCCACAATAGCAGTTTATATAGAAGGGATTGAAACTGGATCAAAGATTGGCTAAAATGAACTGCTGAATAACAATAGAAACCAGAAGGAACACAGGTGAAGGGACAAATTGCGGGTTTCAAAATTATCCACACCCAGGAATTATGAGGTATTTTTGTACAGTATAGGCCATCAATTAATGCTCCATAGAGCTTTTCTTAAAAAACAAATAAAATCAGAAATTGAGCTTTCAAAAATGAAGGATCGTACTGTGGGATGATTGGTTTCTTTAAAGATTTTCACATACCTGAGGCCAGTTCATAGAGGCTAATGACAGTGGACCTCTAGGTTCCATACAATGATGATAATAATATTATCAACAAATTAAGCTGGAACAGAAACTGACTAAATCATCAAGACAGCTGCACACACACACAATAGCTCTCTTGGGGAATGTGAATAGGAATCAGTCTCCAACAGGTCTGGCAAAAGATACTTGCTGTACAAGTTTTTCAAGTGCATGACAAGCGCATGCGTCATCATGAATGGAACAGCTCTGAATGAAAATCATTCATACAATGAGCTTATTTATTAACATAAAAGCAACCCAAGAATTGTTTCTGTAAAGAGCAATAACTAACATTTACATGTTGTTTTACCTCCCATTTTACTAACAATTCACTGTTCTCACTTAGAAATTTGCTTAACCCAAATAGTCAATGAATAATGTGATGATCTACATTTCATCTTCATGACACATATCTTTGCATATATAGCTTACATTTAACTTTTAATTTTATCATAATATCTGTGACTTTTCTTTTACCTCCCTTATACCCAATTGTAATATAGAACAACCTAACATTAAATGTTACAGATCGCAAATGTTGTAAGACAGGTAGCTAGACATATCCAGCTCCTTGACAGGGGCAGCTCTCAGATGAAAACAAAACTTCATAAGCCATCATTAGATCAACTGACATTGACAAACAGTACAAAAACATTTAATCCCTTTTTGTATACTAATTTATGAGACCTAATATGAAAAGAAAAAAGCTGTAGATAAATAAATTACCACACAGCTGTGTTATAGTCGGAACTTTATTAGAACCTCATCAAGAGTTTGTTTTTGGCTTAGCTAATACTACCAGCTAAGTTAGCTGGCTAATCATTTATTTGTGTACGTTATATCCCGAAACAGCACTATTAAGAGGTCAATATAAGAGTATACAGAGTCTCACTGTCTAACTGTTACTTACCCTCTATAGTATGCTTTTACCCGGACCTGGTGCGGGTTTTCTCCGGGGTGGGACATTGTGCTGTCCCGCAGCGTAGGCATTATGAGGTCTCCGTACTCCGGCTAGCGAGCTAACTTAGCTAACGAGGCTAGCCCGCTGTCGTGACGAGAAAAAACAAACTGGGTTAGAAAACTGGACTTATTACCAAAATAGTGTTAACCCCAGTGGTACAATCGGCCTGTCTGAAATATAACTAGTAAAGTTCTGACAAAATTGATTAGCCTGACTACTAGAACTTCTGTGTATGACGGGAAAACACTCCCTTCTCTCGTGCAGGCCTCGAGACGGAATGATCCAAACAGCGGAATGTGGAGGGGGGATGATGGGGATTTCCAACAAACATATTACATATTATTAGCGACTGTTATTATCACATATATTGTTTGTCTAGGTCGTTTAGAGAATATACAAATATTGAACATCTGAGATATAAGTAATGTTTTAGTATCGTGTGGTAATATCATGTTTAAATGGGATCGGTCCGTTGGATGGGAGCGTCTGGTAGCATTCCGATTATACCACACAAAGTTAGAAGAGGGTGGAGAAGAGCATCGTTGGAAGTTGGTGGCATCCTTTTGCATGTCTAGAAATGAGTAGGGATGGAATTCATGAAGAATGTATAGATTATGTTATGTCTGGTTAAGAAATGTCCATGTCCATCCCTTTATGGCCACCATGTACCCATCCTCTGATGGCTACTTCCAGAAGGATAATGTAATCATTTAAAATCGGTTTCTTGAACGAGACAATGAGTACACTGAACTAAAATGGCCCCACAGTCACCAGATCTCAACCCAATAGAGCATCTTTGGGATGTGGTGGAACAGGAGCTTCGTCCCCTGGATGTGCATCCCACAAATCTCCATCAACTGCAAGATGCTATCCTATCAATTTCTAAATAATGCTTTCAGCACCTTGTTGAATCAATGCCATGTATAATTAAGGCAGTTCTGAAGGTGAAAGTGGGTCAAACACAGTATTAGTATGGTGTTCCTTATAATCCTTTAGGTGAGTGCAAATTGCTTATAAAAGTTGAAGCATGCTATGTTATTAAAAAAAATGCATTTTTAAACTAAACAGCACCAGTGACTCATAGGCTATAGTTACAGTAATTTAAATGAAAGAAAACACTTTTTAATGTTCATAAAGGCAAACTAGTAGAATTCACATGAAGAGCCGTAATGAATTACTTTTTTTTTTTCAACGCAGTTGACAGTGCATGACTCTCAAAATAAAAGTAATTATGGGCCAGACAGAATAAAACACTGCAGTGGAAATGCAAACAATTTTTACTATAGGCTAGGCCTATGCAAAATAGCCTATTTGAACAGTTTAAAAATAAATATTGAATTAAAAAAATATTTACTAATAACACTTTAAAACTTTAATTTGTTAACATTACATTTAGACATTAGGCCTACATCAAAAGGTCAACAACATTAATACTTTTTTAAGATCAAATGTTGTATCTGTTAACATCAGTTTATGTTTTTTTTTTATTAAATGTTAATAAATAAATGCTGTAAAAATAATATTGTTCATTGTTTGTTCGTGTTAGGTATTGAAGTATTTAATGTCAACTACTGAGAACTTATTGTAAACTGTTACCAAAATGGTAATAAAAATGTCAAATCATTAGGCTATAGCCCCTGATAACACAATGCCAGTGATGAGAAAGTCATGGTGAGAGCAGCGCTGTACGAAGTCCTCCTACACAGCAAGTGGTGCTGCTGGCTCAGAAATGTTTCAGCCTCTGTAGCGTTTTGTTTTTATCTCCATCTTGAGCGCGCTGTCGCAGAACATGATTGAGGCCGTGACAGAGCACAGCAGCGCGCGCTCACGTCTCATATCCATCTCTGGCAGGTAACACTCATCAACTCATGCGCCTTCAACATTGCATGGGAGAAACGCGTCATGATCGCATGATTCCCCAAAGATGGAGACGTAAAGTCTTAATAATAAAAACATTTCTTGAAAATGATTCCCGTCAAATCGTATATTAAAACAAATCTCAGTGTCCCACAGGGCTTGAAATGTGGGCGTTTCTCCATGGCACTGGAAGCAGCAGTTAGAAGCAGTTTTGACAGATAAACATTCGGCCTCTCGAAATGATGTACAACGCATTTCGTAGCCGACACCAGTCTGTTTTTTTTTCTGATGATTGTGATAATTCAGGTAATTCCTTAAAGTTAAACTGCTGTGTAGACTACTGTAAAATTTACCAATAACGCATAACGCATTTAATAATCCATAACACGCGAGTTGTTTAAGTTGAGTCAAGTTATTTGCATGTCCTCATATGGAAGTGACTAATAAAACAAGCAAAAATAGATGTTATTTCATTTTACTGCAGTGCAAACACTCCCTGTTCAATTATTCCGACTTCTCATTATATTATTTTACTTCTGTTATGTGCGTCTTCTCTTGTATTTAATGTTAGACTATCATAACATTATCAAAATATTATCAAAAACTTTACTGTATTACCGGATTATGTCAACAAATATAGTGGACAGCCGGACAGGACTAGTGAAATATTTCACGACACCAACTTGGCTTTGTGGTTTTAGTTAATTAAAATTCGTTATTTTGCATTGTAAAATACTCGTAGCTCAAATTATTATTATTAGGCTACTGATTATGGTAATAACATCACTTAACTGATCTTTAGGGATTAAAAAAGGTTTAGAATGTCTGTGAAAATTCTTTATCGTAGGCTATAGCCTACATGAGTCATCATGACATATTCTGTAGTTTCATGCATGGATACAAAATAGTATAACAAACTGTCAATATTAAACACTGTAGACAACAATTCACTAAGTTTCGAATAACGTTTACAGCAAACTGTGAGAGAGCACGTGCACCTAGCAAAAATTCACCTATCATTGTTTTAAATTAGATTAATTAAAATTTGATTAATCAGAATTAGCCTAATAATAATTTCCCAGAAAACTACAGTCTGACAGAGACCGGACTGTACAGATAGCGTGCCCTAATCTGACAGAGAAAATAAATTAAACAGTTTTAGTTTTAAAAACTAGAATTGCAGGTCCAGAAAATAACATTAAATCGACCAATCAGCATGTTGCATTTGTAAACGTCAGATTTTTAACAAAATATATGTTCCTATTTTGTTAAATTAAAATAGGCTTTTATTCAGTTTGCTAAAACTCCTATTTTGTTAAATGCAGATTTAAACCTGCAAATAATTTATGCTACTTTTCATAATATATTTTTATAAATTAAACTGATAAGATGTAAACTGATGTAAATGTATCAAATAAAAAATAAAAAAGGTTTTTAATAATACTATAAATAAAAATGAATATGCAGTTGTATAAATGACTATACAGCCGAATTATTTTAATTTAAAGAATTGTTTATTTTAATTATAGCTACTTTTTAACAACATTTTAAGAATTTGCTAAACTTTTATTACTTTTTTACCCTGTGAAGTTTATTTTCTTGAATTTTAGGGTTCTTTATGATTTTTAATAACAAGATTTAGACTTATATTTTTTTACACTTTCTATGCAAAGAAAATAAAAAGCAGGTATCTACAAAAAGCATTTTAGAGCATTTCAGATTTTTATTTTTTAAACGCCAATGTCGGATTCTTTTGAGTAACTCTGCTAAAAAAAGACTTAATCTTTGTAAACATTTATATTTAATTAAATACTGAAAAACATGACAGGATAAATTGATTAAAATATTTTTTTCTCAAATTAGCTAATGCAATGTATTATAATCCCACGTTTTTAAATTAAATCAACCTCAATCTATTACATCCAGCAAACCATGCAGTTAAAGAACAGAAGTGGATTACAGAATACAGGATACCTTCTCAATTTCTGGTAACTGATAGGGGCTGAATTTATGTTTTTGGCATTTTTCAGTTGGCTAACAAATCACTCTGATGGGTGACACAGATAAACAGAGACAGGAAGATATGGAGGGGGACGGCTGTGTAACAGTAGCCTCCAGCAGTGCCGCACCACTGAGCTCTACACCCAGATCCAACACTCCCACGGGCACCCAGCCCACCTCCATTCCTCTGGGAAACATCTCTTCTGACAGGCAGGCGGTCCAGGTAAATCCCCACTGGTATCAACCAGCAGCATATTGAACAAATGATATCACACAATGCTAATGTATCTTAAAAGAACAGCAACAGTCTTTAATTCTGAACATTGCTTTGAGGCTGACCTAATATTCAGCTGCTTACTCTTTGTTGTGGTTGTGAGTAAAAACTTTGGCAATAGATGATTCCCTCCAGTGCAGTGTGAAGCTTATGATGTGGTGTTTTGCTAGGTAATCCAGCAGACGTTACACAGACCTCAGAGCATGACAGCTCAGTACCTGCAGCAGATGTATGCTGCCCAACAACAACATATCCTCCTACAAACAGCTGCACTACAACAGCAGCATCAACAAATCCTGACCACTACAGAGCAGGTATGAGAATATATACTATAATATAATATAATTAATATATGGGAGATTAAGAATTTGTTCCTGCTACTTCTTATCAGGCTGCACAGACTAATGGCAGGCAGCCCAACTCCTCCCCTACATCTTCCAATGGGAATGTAACTCAGCTTGCTGGTGTGTCTCAAACATCAGTAAGTGTTTTCGTTCTTTAGTACAGAAACTTTATTTTCGCTTCTTCACAGAGCCACTTTTGTTTTAAACAGATGGACCATGTGCTCTCATTTAGACATTATGCCAAGACAAAATGCCCCATTAAAAGTGTACGGTGATTTGATTTAAAAAAGATACGATCAGAAAACACTGTTTTAATCCAAACATTTAAGCTTTTGATCGAAGATGAATCATACAGGAAAACACTTCTCTCCTTCTAGATCACCATGCCAACCTCCCTCATAACCCAGCCAATAGGTCGCATCCAGGTCACTAGCTCCAATAGCACAGGGGGGGCCATATCCCAGCAGGCCATGCTTCTAGGAAACAGCTCTCCCACAGGTAGCCAGGCCCAAATGTATCTGCGCACTCAGATGGTAAGCAACTATTCACTAAAAGCATTGTGTACTTCCAGTTCATTGGTGTTCACAAGTTTCCAGTTACTTGACTTGATTCGGCTTCTTTATCTTTATTCCCATTGCTGTCATTGTTTCTAAATCTGTAGCTGATTCTTACTCCTGCTGCAACTGTAGCTGCCGTTCAACCTGATCTGACTGTTGTGAGTTCAGTGTCCTCTCATTCAGCATCATCACAGGTGAGACAGAGTATAATGAAGAGGATTAAATTATCTTTTACACACTTCAGAAATCTTTCAAATAGATTGATGTTTCAGTTTGAATTAATACATAATCAATGGTTATATCTATGTATTAAATGTAATGTGTAATGATGATGAATTCAAATTTGCAGATTTTAATTAATACTTTAACTGAATAGAGATAAAGCTATCAAATAAATTTGAAATCCTGTATCCTGTTTAGTATATCAGTATATATATATATATATATATATATATATATATATATATATATACAAAGAATACACAAAGAATGTCTTACTGTGTTGCAATGAAATGATCAATGATGCTCCATATTCATTCAATATGTGTTGTCTTCTGCAAGGTTCAAAGCTTGGCTCTCCGCACGCATCTCCCTGGCGCTCTTGCTACTCCCCAGAACTTCCAGATCAAGTCTTCTCTTCAAGGTCAGACGCTGGTGTGTCCCCCACCCAAGATGTCTATTTTCCCACTGAAATCCACGCAGCTGTCCCAGAACCTGGTAGAAGCTTCTAGAAGTGAGTCCATTTTGACCGATGTCACTCAGCCACCATCAGCCCAACCACACAATCCTCCTTGTAAGTTTGAAGATCAAATTTCCATCTCTATTCTCATTGTTTTTAATGCAGAATATTGTCAATGTAGCAAGTATTGGCTTCTAAAGAAATCAGAATAATTTTAATTGCAAAAAATCTAAAATATTTTCATGTTGTTCAAGAAATTGCTATTTGTGAGTAAAATATAATTTAAAAAACGACGTAATGCTGGAAAATCTTATAAATTCATTGAGTTTTTGGATTTAACCATTTTAATTACAATTATTTATAGTTATTTAATTAGTTTAACATTGCCACTTCTTTTCTGTAAATACAAATGGGCATTAAGGTTGAGATCCACTGCTATAACCTATTCTTCTTTTCAAACATCATGTCAATAGTTTGTGTTTGCTTCTAATGACCGTCTCTACCGCAGCAACGTTCACACCAGTCCAGTCTCATACACTGGTCAGACACCAGCTGCACTGCCCTTCCAGTCAGAGGCTGACGCCACACCAGCTCATCATCCAGCAGAGCTCCTCCGCTCACAGACAGGTCCAGCCCATCGCACTGCGTGTCACACCGCAGGACAGCTCTCCTCCACCCCTTGCCCTGCAGACCCGTACCACTCCCTCTACAGCCACTGTCCAATCACAGCATACAGAGTTCCTCTCAGTGCCCTCCTCTGTGAATCAACCAGCCAATCAGTCGGCAGTTGTGTCTATGTCCACAGTTCCTCCTGCAGCGCTCCCTGACCCTCCACCCCTTCATCTGGGCCCAGTACTAGAGCCGGTCTCCCAGCATTCACCTCTGGCCTGCCCTCCTCCTCTCACCATGGGTCTGCCTAGGCTGGTCCAGCCGCAGAGACTCTCTTTACGCTCAGTTCAGACCGTAGCTGTCCAGTCTGACCACGTGGTGTCTGAAGAGGAGCACCCGGCTGCTGAAGCTGCAGTTCATTTGCCTTTTCAGAATTTACCTCCACCACAGACAGTGGCAGTGGACTTAAAGTTGCAACCTGCTACACAAACAGGAGCTCCCTCGGTTAGTCTTGTTGGATTTATAATGCGGCTAAACCAGAAAACCAGAATTTTTTTTGTCACCATTTACTCACAATTATTTCATTTGAAATATTTATTTGAGTTATTTATGCTCTTTTCCATAAAACAAAAGTTGAATTTGACCAGTGACTTGAATTTGGGCAAGCATGAATGATATGAAAATGACTTACGACAAGGTTTTTGGTTACAGAAGACACTCAATATGGTTGCTTGCCACATGACTACATTTACTATGTTAAAGGTTCTTTTTGAGGTTTTCATTGAGGTTACACAGTTCAAAAGTCAACGTTCAGTAAGATTTTGCTTTTAGAGAAATTCATTATTTTATTCACCAAGGATGCGTTAAATTGATCAAATGTGA
Organism: Cyprinella venusta; assembly: GCA_038021265.1. NCBI lineage: Eukaryota > Metazoa > Chordata > Actinopteri > Cypriniformes > Leuciscidae > Cyprinella > Cyprinella venusta. Next base: position 19,718,566 of record CM075870.1, on the reverse strand, counting down.
CAGTAAAGATATTTATAATGATTAGATTTCTATGCTTTTCTTTTAAACTTGGTGAGCAGAAAAAATCTTACCACTCTCAAACTTTGGAACGGTTGTGTGATTGTTGAATGGAAAAGAGCAACTTCTTATTCTTCATAACTAGTTTTTACAGATTGTTCTAGTCGTGGTTTTTGTCTTTCAATAAAAATGTCCTTTAATTAAAAAAATATTTAATCATATTTCATCACTACTTACTACCTATTATAGTTTTTGACTTTTGAGGAAAATATCATTTGAATTTAGTTAATATTTAGTCACGTCATATTCATTCATTTTAGCACATTTTACTCTGTAAAATATATACTATTTAAACCTTATTCTGAAATTTGGCAGGCGATGCCATTGTTGAAGGAGAGTGGAAGCATGAATTTATTGAAGGATGTCGAACACGTGTGTCCTCAGTATATCAGAGCGCCCACCCCACCACCACTGTCCCCACCAGACGAGTCACAGAGAAGCTCTGATGATGTCACGGCTCAACCAGAAAACTGTACAGGTACTTTGAACCCATATCAAAGATTGGCAATGTGGTCCTCCCACCTTTCTGTAGATCTCTAACCTGACCCCTGCTCTGTCCATAGCCGATCCGGACCAACCGTGCATTCCATCGAGTAGATCTGTGATCCGGTCACCGGAGGACCCCACATATGCCAACAGTTCTCCCCCTCCCCTCCTTCCCTCTGCGGTAAGAAGCACCAGCAGGCTTCCCCCAGCCAGCCTTCCAGGGAACCCCGAGGGTCAGCCCTCACAGGCCATCGTTAGACCTCACATCCTCACACACCTCATTGAGGGCTTCGTCATCCGAGAGGGCCAGGAGCCGTTCCCGGTATGTCCACTGGTTGACGACGTAGCAATTCTCAGCTGCCATGAAGCCTTAATGAAGCCCATGGTTCTCTTATGGTTCTCAAATGGAGCCGTGAAGATCTCTCGTTCCCTGAGAACAGAGAGTAAGACGGCTGGTGAGGGTCCGCGGCCAAGCGTATAGATCAACCAGTTATTAAAGTCCCCTTTGGGAACCTTCGCAAAGTGCTCCACACTTTCAGAAGTCAAAACCACAAAAGGCATCTCAAAAAATGTTTGGTATGTCCAGTATTGATGTGCTGGTCTTTTTCTTCAGGTGAGACGTGCTTCCTCAGAGATGAACCTGCAGGCCACACTGCCAGATGATAGAGAGGATGAACAATCAGCCCGGGATGACTGCCTTATGGATGTGGACAATCCGGAAAACTCCACTGATTCCGACATTGATAACACACCTGCTGAGGATGGTGGGCTCATTAGCACATTTCTCATTTATGCATTGAGTCAATATGAGCGTTTCTGGCAGGATCTCTTTTGCTTTCAGAACAGACAGCTGAAAACCTGCCTGACGTACTCGAATGCGAGTTCTGTGGGAAGAGAGACTTCGCTCGTACCTTCCTCAGATCCAAACGCTTCTGCTCCATAACATGTGTCAGAAGGTAAAGAGCCTTATGGATAGCCACTTTCTGTGTCTCATCCAGATCTAACCCTGATCCAACACCCCTCTCTGTACCTATCCAGTGCTCCTGAAGATCTTAATTAGCTGGTACAGTTGTGTTTGGAGCTGAATTTGACCTTTAAAGTGTAGACCTCCATGAACAGGATTGTGACACTCCTGTTCTAACCCTCTAAACTTTAATATTAAACTGAATATTACAAATATTTTAATGTTTTTAATATAAAGAAGTCTCTTATTCTCAAAGCATTTATTTGATTAAAAAAATAACTGTAAAATATGTAATATTGTGAAATATTATTTTTACATCTATTTCAGTATATTTTAAAATGTAATTTATTCATGTGATGCAAAGCTGAATTTTTAGCATCATTACTCCAGTCTTCAGTGTCACATGATCCTTCAAAAATCATTATAATATGCTGATTTGCTGCCCAAGAAACATTTCCTTTTTTATCAATGCTGAAAATAGCTGCTTTATATTTTTGTGAAAAATGTGATACATTTCTTTTTGGGGATTTTCTGATAAATAGAAAGTTTATTGATTTTGTTTTTTAAGCAAAAGTCTTTACTGTGCATTTTGATCAATTTAATGCTGAATAAAAATATGAATTTCTTTGAATAGTGGAGTTGTATAGACTATTTGCAAGATGTAAACAACACTGGTCCAGAAACACTTCCTGTTTCAGTTCGTAATTTGTAACAGTTTCCTTTATTTCACATGTAAAGAAAACATCTTAAAGATGTTTGTTTGACTTTTTGGTTCAGTTTTATATGTTCTGTTGGTTGTATTTTATGCCAGCTTTTATGTAGTGTTAAAAAAACTGAAACAGGAAGTGCTTCTGGACCAGTGTTGTTTACATCTTGCAAAATGGTGATGAAAACACATTTAGGTTTATAAACTTAACTTTTAAGATTAAGTCAATGTGTTCATAAAACTGTATACTGCGGTACAAGCAGTCTTGTTTATCTTACAGATTCAACGTAAGCTGTAAAAAACGTCTAAACCTGTTGAGGCCAGAAAAAGTTGTCCGCTGGCTCCACAGACCCATGGGCAAGCGGGGGAGACCACCTAGTCGCGTACATGCGGGGTCTAGGGAACACTACCTCAAGCAGGTCAGTGAAAATGAACAAATAACCTTTTAACAAAACTATGCAACCCATTGGTAAACCATAATTAATAAGTGGGACTGACCTAATACAACAAATTATGTCCTTAGCAGCTGCAAGATTCCCATCGTTCCAACGACAACCAGAGAGTGTCCAATTCAATGTGGATTGAGAGAGAGGAGGATTCGCCAGGGCCGATGACAACGAGGCTGCGTTTGCAGGCCAAAAGAGAGAAGCAGCAAGACAGAGAAAGAGAACAGAGCAGACTGGAGAGCTGCAGCAGCTCCGACTGTGTCCTAGACTCAAGTCCCTCACAGTGGAGTGTGGAGCAAGTGTGCTCCTTCATCGGCTCTTTACCAGGTAGCTGCAAAGGTTTCAGAAACACAGTACACCTTCTGTTCCACTAGGTGGTGTTGAATGAATAAAAACATTTATTTTGAATGTAGTGTGAAGAACGAATCGGTTACCTAACGTAACCTCGGCTCTCTCTAGTCTAGATGAGGGAACGAGTATGGCCCGATTCACATATCGCGTCTAAAAACGCGTAGATAACGCTAGGCGTGTGCGTTTTTATCCCTTTTTCAAAGAAGCGCTAGGGCGGTTGCGCTCCGGTGGCGTCTGTCGTTGCTAAGCAACCATCAGCCGCACTCTCTGTACCTACCTACGTGACCTACGGTGCGCTTGCGGCATTCTGAAAAGTTGAGATGTTTTTATCTCGATGCGGCGCGGACGCGCCTGGAAAAAACGAGCGCGTCGCACCGCGACCGCGTCGCTTCCATTATGAGCGCGCATACCGCGCGCCTCCATTTAAAATAATGAACATGAGCGCGCAAAAGACGCGATATGTGAACGGGCCCTAATGCGTAAACTAGCTTACGCTACGGGAAAGATTCATCTTTGCTGAGAAGTTGAAGCCAAAAATTATTCCATAATTTGTAATCATTGTCAACGCATTTTCCCTGAGGCAGACCTTGAACGGGCTAACTAGCAGCTCATTGGTTCGTTCAGAGAGAATGCACAAGCCTATGGGAGAGCCGCGCTGAACCCGCGCCCAATGAGCGGCAGGCGCTCGCTCAATACGTCAGAGCCCACTGAAAGGGGCGTGGCTTGAGTGTATAAATATGCTCTCCCGAGGCTATGAGAAAGAGTATTATTCAGCGTGAAGTTAAAACGCAAGTGGTGCAACCACGGCCGTAACGCAGTACTCGTGAATCCCTCTTCTAGAGAGAACCTAGGTTACGTTAGGTAATAGACGTATATGTCTATGACGGTAGGTAGCCGATTCGTTCTCTTACGAGAGGTTCTCTCGTATATTGCGCTTACGCTACGGGAACACCTGGTCAACGCCTTGCGCGCTCAGTAACCACCAAGCATCCCCGGGGGGGAACCGGGGGATCTTACAGTGGATGGGGAATAATAGGCGTCAGCGTAGCGGCCGTTATAGTATAATGCATAAGACCATAAGGCGGCCAGCATAGCGGGCCGTTATCTAATAATGCATAAGCACCAGGAGGGAGCACAAGGGACACAGCGTGCTGGACACTGTGGGCACGCTTAGAATGTGTGGCAACGGGATTTATACTCAGAGAGGAGTATATGGGCCGTGAGACAGAGCAAGCAGAGGGGACACATGCATGGGCTCGTGGGCGTCCTTATGTTCTCTGATACTAGAGCGGGCTGTGGCCGCTCTGTGAGAGACATGGGGCTGCTTGTGTATAAGAGTTTACACCTGCTTGTGGGCACATTTTTTTTTACACATTAGTCTTTCATGCTCTTTTTGATAACTGGGTAGATGTGAAAACTTTTATTTGTCGCTCACAAGTGAGCAGAGAGACCGGCTTGTTTTTGGCGCTTATCACTACGTTAAACACTTCTGTAGTCAGTCAATCGTCGGGAGCGGCAGCGCGGCCACTGTATGTCCGGCTGGGGCGGAGAGGGAGAATGATTGGGAGGCGGCGTTTCTTCTTCCGCGGCGAAGTGAGAGGCGGCGCGGGGGGGGACTTGAGAGCCTAGATAGTGTCCTCAGGTGAGACAAAGGCAAGTCCTCGCTGTGGTCGCATTCTTCGTTGGCGAGGGCGAGCTCTGCGTGCTCGAATCCGAAACAGAGAGCGCAGATGGGATGGCGATCTCCGTCCTCGACAGGTGCCTCAGAAATTTTGAGATATCTTGAATAAGTCGCTGGTGGACTATTGTGAAAGGCAGAAAAGATACCTCATCGGACGGCGCTTGCTCGCAGGGCGGTTGAAGGTGGCAGACAGCCGGCTTCTTCAGTCTCCGAAGCTCGCTAAGAGATACGCCTTCTTCGACGGCGATGGCTTCTCCTCAGGACAGCTGAAGCGTGTAGTTCGCTGATTGAAGAATAATCGTCTTTCAGCCTTGGGACGGAGAGCATATTTATACACTCAAGCCACGCCCCCTTTGGCGGGCTCTGACGTAATGAGCGAGCGCCTGCCGCTCATTGGGCGCGGGTTCAGCCCCGCTCTCCCATAGGCTTGTGCATTCTCTCTGAACGAACCAATGAGCTGCTAATTAGCCCGTTCAAGTTCTGGCTCAGAGAAAATGCGTTGACAATGATAACAAATTATGGAATGATTTCTGGCTTCAACTTCTCAGCAAAGATGAATCTTTCCCGTAGCGTAAGCTAGCTTACGCAATACGAGAGAACCTCTAGTAAGAGAACTTTCAATATAGAATTAATGTAATCTGGATGTACTACTTTGCCATGTTATCATTATGATGTGACGTACACACACACACACACACACACACACACACACACACACACACACACACACACACACATATATATATATATATATATATATATATATATATATATATATATATATATATATATATATATATATATATATACATATACACCGACTTTCATACATGAACATACAAGTATGAATGATATGGACCAAATTTTTTGACTGCATTCCTGCCACGCCCGTGAACCAGTTTTGGCCCGGCCCTGAGGGCCAATGATTCCTACAGTAGCCTACATGTGTGCAGAGTTTCAAGAGTTTTAAGGGCCACAAAAAGCCCTGAACGATTGAAAAGGAATAATAATCCTTAGAAAAAAATATACACAAATATATACAAGGTTTTGAAAGAAAACAGGAAATATTTGAAAGTCACGCACTTCACTTTTAAACTGTGACTACATTGAGCATCTAATGTTATTTATTATTATTTTATCTTTGCTATGCTCATCTTTGCATCTCCTCCACTTGTTCTAAGGGTGCCATGATATTGCAGCAGAGTTCCGGTCACAGGAGATTGATGGACAGGCCCTGTTGTTGCTTACAGAGGACCACCTCATGAGTGCTATGAACATGAAACTGGGCCCTGCGCTCAAAATCTGTGCACAGATCAACGCTCTCAAAGAACCTTAGGTTCGCCATATTCTGTCACACAATATCGGAGTCAGCTTCCTTTCAAAGTGCCATGACTTCAGTGTGTGGCCATTCTACAAATACCGTGGACATTCATGGAGACCTTCTTCTTATACCTCAAAGTTTCATGGTGGACTTAACTTTAATTTCATTCCATTCAATCTGAATGTAAGGTTTTTTTCTGTATAACATCTATGACTAAATTCTGATCTTGCGTATTGGATTTATAATAAACAGACCAACTCTAAGGGTAGAATGTGAAGAATGAGGAATGATGTTGCTGCGCAGCCACAATTTGGCACATAATGTACAAAGTATTAGAAAAAAACATAACACTGTTTAAATATAAAGGAAGTCTTTAAATGACATAAAAGTTTACAAAAATGCAGAGTATATAATGTGTGATGAAAAATAAAGATTTATTGATAAACAATCAAGTCCCGTATAAAATCTTTATATACATTATACATGACCAGAACTCAGTTGCAGTAAAATGCAACTTTGGCATCTTTTCGCACAAAAATGTAGAAAAAAGCCTCTGTGCACGGCCATCTTATTGTGAATTGTCAGATGGCTAAAAGGCAACATTTTAGAGACATCAATTGTGTTGATTGTAAAAGCAACTTTATATTGTTCAGTTAAAGTTACAAACGTCCCTTGCACACACTTAGTTAAACTGAGGAATACATTAACCACGTTGTTTTTAAAATGTTGTATTTATGTACAGGGTATTTATTTATTACACACACTGCAGACCTTAAAAGCACTGTATTTTGTTGATTTCAGCATCAAGATGTCAGAGATTCACCATTCAGCTCACAAAGTCTTAGAGATCTGACAATAAAAATGTATAATAACATTTTCAGCTTTTAGCCATAATTGTTTCCCATGAAAATCATTCATTTCCTATATACTATGATTAATGCTGTTAAAAAAACACTTGAGAAAATATTCCTGGGAATAAATGGTATAAATTAAGCTCATAAAAGTTACTGTTTCTTTGAAACAGAGGGGATGTCACCGTTTATGGCGCTGTGTGATTTCCTTGAGCCTCATCTGCTGTTCAATCATCATGTCAAACTCCTGTCTTTCTCTAAAACGCAGTGACAGAAAAACAGTTCAAACAGATGCAAGATGCAGTTTTTCAAGTCACTTCAAAAATACTCTACCTGTTACTAAAGCACGGCCCTCTGCGATACTTCTCCTCTGCCTTCTCCAGGGAAAGCTTGTGGACTCCAGCAATGGCATGGATAATAGCCTACAAAGCAAAATGGTCCCTGAGACATGACTCTGAATGATGCCGGAACATGGTCACTTTGGACACTACCATTCAAAAGTTTGGGGGCAGTGAGATTTTTTTGTAATTAATACATTTATTCAGCAAGGATGCATTCAATTGATCAAAAGTGTAGTTAAAAACATGAAAAAAAAAATCAAACCAACGCCAAACATTTAAAAGGTTGTATAAATTAAAGGGTTAGTTCACCCAAAAATGAAAATCCTGTAATCATTTATTCACTCTCAAGTTAGTTCCAAACCTAAATGCATTTCGATCTTCTGCAGAACACCCCATTGATTTCCATAGTATTATTACTTTCTCCATACTATGCATGTCAGTGGGGTCCATCAACTGTTGGTTTCCAGCATTCTTTAAATGATCTTCTTTTGTGTTCTGCAGAAGACAGAATTTTCATTTTTGGGTGAACTAACTCTTTAAGGCGTTTACCTCAGGCAGGAGCACATCAAGAATAAGCCGGATCCGGTCCACCTGGATGTTTTCTAGGCAGGCGTTTATTTGAGGGGCGCTATCGCAGACTTGGTTCAGGTAGCGGTACACCTTATCAACCTGCTCCTCATCTTCCAGATAGACATCAACCACTGGGCGAGAAGGCTTCTGGAGGGCTTGCATCCATTTAGATGTCTCGCGACCGCTGATGACTGCCTGTGTGCACCAGACAGAAGGGTTAGTTGTGTGCATACATGAACCTGTCTCAATACATAAATATAAACGTATTTATGAATAAACCAACAAAAATCGTACCAGCAAGCGGTTTTCGACTTTTTGTCTGATGATAAAGTCAATTAACAACTCATTGGCGCGGTTCCGTGCAGCCTTGGATCGGTCGGGCAACACTTTCTTGGTGAGGAGCTCATCCTGCTCCTCCAAAACGATGTCCTCCATGTTATTATCGGAGCTGTCACACTCTTCGCCCAGAATCTCCTGACTGGGGAAGGTCAATACAGATTTCTTCTCAGAGTACTTCCTCCGCACTGGGCAACCTGGGATCATCAGATCAAAGAAACGTTTCTGTTAAACCAACACTGGTGAAGGAGGCTGACCTGATTTATGAAGAGGTTTACACTGATTGATTTAAAAATTTTAGTCAATTATCAATCAATTAACTGATTAATTGTTAAAGTTATTACCACAAAACATGGAGTACTACAAATACCATGTTAATTCATCTAAAATATGGAAGTATTGGTATTTTCCTTTTATTAGAGTTTTAAACTGCAACGTTTATATTTAATGAGAACATAATTTGTTAAAATGTACCATTCACTTATTATTTATGTTAATAATGAAATATTAATGTACAGATAAATTTGTAATTTTATTCATTATTAAAGGGTTAGTTCACCCCAAAATGAAAATTCTGTCAGTAATTACTCACCCTCATGTTGTTCCAACCCTGTAAGACTTTCGCTCATCTTCAGAACACAAATTACGATATTTTTGATTAAATCTGAGAGCTGGATCACTTCTCCATAGGCTTCTTAAGGGATTGAAACTGGCCGGCCCAAAAGTTATGAAAGACATTGTTAAAATAGTCCGAGTGACTACAGTGGCTCATTCTTAAGTTTATCAAGCGTCGAGAATACTTTTTGTGCGCAAAAAATATACAAAAATAACGACTTTATTCAACTATTGATTTCCTTCTCTGTTGGCCTCGAGATTTCGCGCCGTGAAACTACACAAAGTTTTGCGTAGTTTCACTACGTGAAATTTCACGGCCTACAATGCTGAATAAAGTTGTGGTTTTTGTTATTTTTGGACCAAAATGTATTTTCGATGCTTCAAAACATTCTGATGTCACATGGACTACTTTGATGATGCCTTTATTTCCTTTCTGGACAAGGACTCTACACCGTGAATACATTTCCAATGGAGGGACAGAAAGCTCTCAGACTAAATCTAAAATATCTTAAACTGTGTTCAGAAGATGAACGGATGTCTTACGGGCTTGGGCATTAATGACATAATTTTCATTTTTGGATGAAGTGACCCTTTAAAATATGTATCTACATTATTAGTTTTATTTGTGCTAATTAATGTTTTACTAAATAAATTTCATTGAATTGCATCTAATGACAAATTGTCTGAAATCTTTAAATAAACAACATTTAACATAAAATTACAAACATTTTAGATGAGCATGAAAATATATAATGAAAGGAAACCTACTGATGTCAGCAGCACAATATTCAATGAAGGAGCCAGAGAAGGATCCACATCCTGCCAGAAAACATCGGAATTTAATATTTGAATTTCACTTTTTTTATATATATTTGATGAATAATTTTATCTTTTTGTGTTAGCTCACAAGCAAAACCTCAGTACATACAAATAGAGCACTGTGTGAGAAAAGGCTCAAATTATATAATTTCATATTCCTGCTGTGCATACAAAAGCATATATCAGTTGATCACATTCACTGCACACTATTACCATGACATTATTTAATCTTGACAACCTATGTATGAGTAGAAAGATTGAGGACTCTAGTTTCGATATTTGACCGCAATGTGTGATTGTTGAAGTTACAGTGATTTCCAAAATCAACAAGCAAAAACAATCAATAATTCTTGATATTTCATGTACAATAAGGCACATATATGCTCCGGTTTATTTTGTGTTCAATACACAACATTAGGGCGTTAAGTTCAAAAGTTTGTACATTTGGATAAATATTAATATATTCACACAACTGATTCTACTACATATTATTTTTATTAAATGTTTAAAATACTTGAGTACTAGTAGTTCTTAAGATAAATACCAATGCGGATCCTATAGTCCGATATCAGTTCCAGAGACCAGGTAATAGCACTGCCATACTTCTCTTTTGCTAGCTCCTAAAAGAGATATTAAAAAGAAAATGTCAATAAAAATGTCTTGTAGTATATACTAAGTGTAACAATGTCTTTGATAGCAGAAATAATAAAATAGTGAGCATGCACTCTGAAAAAGCAAAATAATAAGGCAAACGGTCAAAGAGATGCTACTTTACCACCAAATTATCATGCTCTTCACAGTGAAAACGTTTTAGCTTTCGCAGGGGTACAGAAAACCTACAGATAAACAAAAATGAATAATTTACTACACTAACCAAAAATAAGTGAATTTGTTGAGATACTGATGAATTCTTACCCTTTTCTAATTCTCTTTTGGTCGATTAGGTAACAATCAATGAATACAATGCTGGCTTTTTTGGTCTTGTGATTCACACTTTTAACCTGTGGCACAGAGGAGCACACTAGTCTAAAATCAACTGCACAAAATCAACGACTGAACAAAATCTTATGTTGTACTTACCACTGCTGGCCAGTAGGGATATTTTCTCAGTTTGCACCACACGCATAGTCCCTCTGAGATTGACAAAGGCTCTGGAAATGAAATATCATTGGCCAAATATATCAAAGCGTTGGCCAAAAAAAAAATGAACAGACACATAAACAAGGGATGGCTCTCACTTTTATTGTCCTGCTGCAAAAAGCTGGGCAGCTCCTCTTCATCATCATCCAGGTCCTCTTCCTCCTGCATGAAGACAGAGTGGTTAAGAGGATGAGGCTCCTCCTGCAGGCTCAGCTCGATGGAGAGGTCAGGGGACATGGTTTGATCTGCTAGGTACATGACACGACATTATTTCATTATAATGACTGATTTCAGAAGAAAATGACAGTACAATCATATATCTGAGGATCTGTTTACACCTATTAACATTAAAAGTGATAAAATGTACTAGATGTAAATACATAGACTGAATTATATTGCCCAAAAATGATGTATACCCGATTTCAATGGCTCTGGCTCCTGGGATTCAATGCAAGGTAGCGTCTCAAAGGATGGCTCTCCCTCAGAAGATTTTACAGGAGACATTGCTCTCTTCCTGCAGCGTTTCACTGGTGAAGAGGCACTTGGCTGTTCTGGCAAGTTCTTTTTCTTGCGACCTCTTGGCCTTCCTGGTCCCACGATTCTTTGCGGTCTGACCCGTCTTGATGGTGTAGCCTCCAGAAGAGGTGACTAATAAGAATACCACATGAAAAAGAGTTAAGCCAGGAATTTGTGCAACAGTTCAATAATGCTATAATTGCTTTCATAAAAACCTTAACTAGACTGGACACTTTGACTTTCTGATGACTTTGTGGCGTGCAAATATTCTCCGTTCTTTCTGGAGACAGGGGGAGGAGGTCTGAGTTCGGTGTGGAGCTTAAGAAAGGTCTGGACTGGACGCAGCTCCGTTTTGGGGTGCTTGGTCTGGAAGTACAATCACCATTAGTGTGGCAGGAGGATAACTCCTTGTGATGACGAGGAGATAATGTAGTACACGTGTGAAGCCCTGTAGAAACATCAGAAGGGGTTTGATGGTTTTGAGGGGTTTTAGTGTGCCGATAATGTGTTCCTTTTGTTTTTGGAGAGCTTAAGAGTTGTTCTGGGCCCGAATTGTGTACAGAATTGTCCAGTCCATCTGCACTAGCAGCTACTTCTCTCTCATTGGGTTGAATACATTTCTTTTTCCTTCTCTTGTGAGATGTTTTTGAAGTCTTTGATGGGCATTTGGGGGTAGTAATTCTTTGAGGCAACTTTGGCTCAGGTTTATGTGACTTTGAAGACAGTCCATTTATACCCTTTAGTTCATATGCTGAATTTTGTAAACATGCTGACGAGTCAGGAGGAGCACTTTGGTTTGCTTTTAGAGGTTTCTCCTTTTCCTTCTTGGTCGTTCTTTGTCCGCATGATTCTGCAGTATTCAGACCTTTAAATGCTGTGGTTTCTTTACTATGCAAGATGGAAGCTTTGTCGCTTGAAACAGGTTTAAGTTTAGCAAAATCTTCAGAAATAGTGCGACAGGTCCTGCGAGGATTTCTTCGGTGGCGTAAGGACAAGTTGTCTGCCGAACTCATTCCTGCAACCATTGATGTCTCAGCACATCTGCACCACCAAGGTTGGTCTCATTATGCTGGGATGCAAAGAAACAAAGTGAGGTCTGTTACTCATGTTAGTTGTCAAAAGTGTCAAGGACATATGAAGAGTTCAGATGCAAAAGCCTCTAAGTGCCATTTGAAATTTTCTTCTAAAATGATCATTTTTATCAAGCTTGTATATTTAAGTTCAGTAATTTCACTTAAATGGTAATGAAGATTACCTATTAATTGTCATTTAAGGGAAATTACTGAACTTAAATATACAAGTTTGATAAAAAAAAATGGTCATTTTAGAAGAAAATTTCAAATGGCATTTAGAGGCTTTTGCATCTGAACTCTTCATATATACATATTGCCATAAGTTTAGAAACAGACACATAGCAACTAAGAGTTCGCCAATAAACCTAGTGAACAAAGACCTTTTACATAATATGCATGACTTTATAAGCATGCTATATTAGAACTACCAAATAAATGAAAAGACTTTTCCATAAGCATTTAAAACCGCGGTTAGTTCATGTTATCATCTGGGTTTGTTGAGATAACATTACTGGAACTGACATAACCCAAGTAGCCTTACTTTAGGTTAAAAAAACATAAGAAAGATTAACCGTATAAAAGTCGTAAGATGGCAGACACGACGATATACGCATAAAATGCAACATAAAAGAAAGTATCTTAAGCACATAAGACGTGTTGAATCGGAGCCACTCGGAGCGCTGTGTATTAGCATTAGCAGGTCCATGGAAAACCAATGTAAACACGATCAGCCAGCGTTGTCATAGTATCCTAAAAATTTGCAAACCCATTTGCTACTGTTTCAAAATAGTCAAATTAAGAAATTGTAATATAAAATGTATGCGCAATAAGAGAGATTGTATCAGAACACTTACTTATTAGATCTTCAGCTGTTTACGAAGCGCTTGGTCGTAATCACGTGATCAGGAAGTTGGTTTGTACATGGTTTGAACGTCAAAAGCACAATCATTTTTTTCCTTTTCCTTTTCCTGAGTGTTTTCATGTTTTTGAAGTTGAAAAATGAATAACAATCAATCATTATTAATAATTATTAAAGCAATTTAGGAACAATTGCATTCATTTTTCAATTCATCTAATTTTAATTGTTAATTAAATAAATCACAATAAATGATTATTCTAATAAATACTACATTTAATCGAATTTTGAATTACATATTCAATTACATAATTAATATAGACAATATAGGTGTCAAAAAACAAAACAAATAACAAAAGTACATTCAGCTTAAAACAGAAATGTAAATATGGGGGGGGGGGTGTATACATATACATATATATATAGATTTATTTTTTATATATTTTTTAAATCTGTTATTTTTTCATGTCCTCCAAACTTTATACACACAACAACAATATTATTATTATTTTATTTATTTCACTTTACCATAAAATATCTCAGAATGTCTCATTATAAAGGAGATTGTGTCAGTACTTTAAAGCACTTTCAATATCTTTATAAGCTAAGCTAACTTTAAAGAAAGAGGTTTGTGGTCTGTGTCTGTAACAGTTTTCTTCAGTTGTTTTGGAAGTCTTCGGTTCCTCAGCCTTTAACCTTGCAGTTCTCTCTGCAAAATAAATAAAGAAATAAATGAAATAGTGCACAGTAAAATAAATGTCTTCAATGTGAGCTGTTTCACATTACCCTGTTAGTTCTGTGTATATAAATCAAAGATATAAATAATACCCTGTCTGTTTCGTGTTGTACTTCCCTTTTCCACTCGGTATTGTTTCTTGTTTTTGGACTGTCCTTTATGGATTTTGACCATAGAATTAACATTCTAATTAAAATTAATTAGAATGTTAATTTGATTAACTGTTACTCAATTCTAATTTGTTCAATTTAATAAATAATATTGCTTGTAATATGTTGCCACAATTTTATTGATTAGATAAGGCATATTAATTTTTATAGTGTAGTTTATGTATAATACTAATAATAGTAATGGAATAAGAAATTTCAATAACAGTATATAGACAATACAAAAGAATAGTACAATCATTTACCAGCAGCTGTAATAGATTGCAAGTGGTATAATATTACAATAAGAAGAAGAACAGCAAATAAAATGTAATATCAATTGCAGAATAATATAGACAATATGAAAAAAAAATTAAAATATGATAATATTGATCATTAAACTGACATTTTATAAAAAGATTTGTGTAATTTTATTTTATATAGGCCTACATACAGTGAAGATAAATCCTTCACAGGCTATATTAAATAAAATGTCACAACCCTGTATCTTTTTGTAAGACCAAAGATAGCCCATTAGATATACAAGACGAATTAGGCTATATCTCATGTTTAACCACTAGAAAAACTATTAAAACTATACATTTTGGGACACAATAGTAGTATTTTTAAGTTTGCGGCTTTTCTACTATTACTAATTATGACCAAATACAACCAGAAACAAATCTTCAGTCTTGCTTGTAAAAGGAAATTCCTCGAGACCCCAAGCAGTATGAGAAAGTTGCCCTCCTCAATATTGTACGCTCGTTGTTATTATACAATAACAACGAACGTTCAACGTTGACGTACGCTCCACCGGGGCGTCTATGTATTTATTATGTCTGTGATTGGATTATGATTATAATCACTCACATTTGCTTGACAAGATAAGTTGTTTGGTATTCACAGGCTTTTCTTCGACTCTCTGCTGCCACCTGCTGGCTGTTTGCGGCATCCCGTAAAGCCTCACACGAATCCAAATGATGTGATTCACTGGTCAGATTCACCCACAGAGTCTCAATAAGAGCTGCACGAAGCAAAACAACAAACATATTTTCATACACTTATTAGGCCTACCTGTTCTATCCCGAAGTGAAATGGCAATTTAAGCTTAGATCACCATAATCAACACTTTAGTTCATGCACATAAAACCAGCGTTATATATCAATAATATTAGTGATGTGCGTGTGTGTGTGAGTCTGGAAGGTGCACTTAGAAAGAATAGAAAATTTATAATTTTGAGAAATATTACCATACTAGGTTCTCTTACCCTCTTGTTGAGCAAGCTCTGAAAAAAGTCTTGCATGTTCACTGTGGAGCCGGAGTCTTTGATTTTCCAAAGCTGTTACATTTTCCTTTAGGATCATCTAAAATAGAAACAAAAAAAATCTAATATATATATATATAATTGGGACACATTAATTGGGGCAAACCATCGTACACTGATATACTTAGGCCTACCAAGCATCAGCACAGACAATTTAAAAAACAAAAATCACTTTTTGTTACTCACTTGCAGTTGCAGAGTCTCGGTTAGAGATGCCTTGGTTTCCCTCTGGCCCTCTAGAATACTTTCCAGCTCTTCTTGCAGTCTGGTCTGGTTTTTAGAGCTCAGTTCCAGGGCAGATTTCAAGACATTTTGGTCTTTTTCCTTCATCACTTTAGCTCCCTCTATCTTTTCAATTAAGGCCTGATGTGCTGCTCTGCATTGTGCAAGGCTAGCCAAGGGAGACCAGGTGGCCCAAACCACAATGACGACCAGAGAGACCATGGACCACAATGTGAGGAGAGCCACAATCCAGTTACAGGTGTTCTGGGCCAAGTTGGACCTGGCCATCCTTAGAAAGATGGTGTAGGACACACAGACTACACTGACCTTCTGCTGTCTGACGTGACAGTGAGGGAAGTTTATGCGGAATCAGGGTTGAAACAGCTGCGTTTTGTTCACTGAGGCTGGGCTGCGAGTCTAGAGCTCTGGGTCTGAGTGGAAGCTACGTCAGAATATCTACACTGTTATTATAAGGACCTTATCAGTGCTCTGTGGAGTAATTACACATCGCTGTTTAAAAAAAAACATCCAGTATTTCCCTGGAGACATTTCTTCCATGTGCTCATGGCATTGTGGTTCTTAAATCACTGTAAAGCCACATAATGCCTTAATCGGTATGAGATGAACATGGTGGCGTACTGACCAAAACGCACTAAAGAGGATATTCTCCCAAAAATGAACATTCTGCCAGCATTTCCTCTCACTGTCATGTTGTTTCAAACCTGTATGACTTACTTTCTTCACTCAAACAAAAAAATAATGACTTTTAAAAATGTTTTTTGGACCCCACTGACTTTCTTTTTTGACAGAACAGTCAAAACATTTTTAAATATACTTAAAGTAAATAACATTCTTCAAAATCATTTTGTTATGTGTTTCATAGTCTTCAAAACTCAAGTCCATATTTCCACTCATTTACAGCAAAAGAAAGACATCCATGTTTGAAATGACATGACAGCCATTATAATTTCCTTTTTGGTTGATTTATCTCCTTTCACTTGGTGTGAGAATAAATTATTAAAATAAGAAAAACCTAAAAAGCGCATGTTGATGCCAGAGCCAAAGAAAGACATGCTGTTGCTTTATGTCAACACATGTCATGGGAAGCTAAGGGTTTTCAGAATAATCATAGACGCCCTGTGGTTTGAAATTTCAAAGTAAACAGTGGCATCTACAAGACCCCCAAAAATCCAAATGTTTATCTGGGTGTTGATTATCTTACAATGGAGATGGAAAGATCCTGTTTGGTTAAAAGTCTGGGACTTTCAACATCTCTAGACATGTTGAAAACTAAGATAAAGCATATATGACAAATGCTCAGATTTATAAAACACCACACTTGACTTCCCAGTGCACTCCTCAGCCCACACACACACACACACCTAATAAAGACACTATAACTGTATCCTTCTACAATTATTTTATTTGAATGGACTACTCATATATATATATATATATATATATATATATATATATATATATATAACTTTTCGTAAATAAAACATAAAAATGGGCAAAGTACTGTAATCAAACAGACAAGATTATATTTACGACTTCACTACAAATGGCAACAACCATTTCCTCTAAGAGATAATGATGCTCATTTACATATGGAATGTCATTAAAAAAAGAGAATGTTTGTGTTTTATGCAAAAAGAAATTATTAAAAGTGATAGTACACCAAAAAATAAAAATTCAGTCATCATTTACTCACCCTCACAATGTTCCAAACCTGTATGACTTACTTTCCTCTGTGGAAGAGTTCGTTTTTAAAAACGTTTCAGCACATACTATGAAAGTTAATGTGGTCCAAAACAATTTAGACTTTCATTGTACGGACAAAAAAATAAACACCAAGACACTTTTCAAAATATCTTTTGTGTTCCACAAAAGAAAGAAAGAAAGAAATAGAGGTTTGGAGAATAAATGATCATTCATTTTTGAGCGAACTATCCTATTAAATCATATTTATAGATAAGCAGCTTACCAAGTTGATATATATATATACACAACATAAAAGACAGCATTTAGGACTTTTATATGTTTAGAAGTCATTCCATTTGTCTCATATCATAAAATTTATTTGCATAGGAAAAGCAGACATGCAGCACAACAAAAGCATTCTTGAGATTATTCAAATCCTCATAGAGGACTGTGCAGTGCATTACTCCCAATGTACATTGATATGCTTTGCTTTAAAAGCTGTAACTGATACTAAAGTCGTAAATAAACCTTTATTAATCGACCAATCCAGCATGTATATTTATGAGGTGGTGAGTGAAAACGCTAACTGTTTGTTTTAGCTGCAACAGACCGGCATCACAAAAGAATACTGTGAAGCGCAGGCCATTCATGAAGCATGCACAGCCTCACCAGGCATTTGTGTAAAAGACAATTTTGCACTGCTTGCTCTTTCATTCTAAAAGTAACATGAACCCTACAGGCTTATGTGAAGCTTATTGCTAAGTTTAATGCTCTATATCTGCCCTGCACATACCAAGCAAAGACATTAGATAGTTGTTGCGTCGTGAAAGCAAACAGAGCAGCTTAAGCCATGCTGTTGCTGTGCGTGTCATTTTCAGCTGAAATTGAGCGCACCAGCTCCTCCACCCAGCGCACCTCAGAGACCATCTGCTCAGCTAGCACTTCATAGCGGTTCTCCAACCGACCGAACTTGCGTTTGAGGGCATTGGCCGACAGCGTGGCGGCTCGGGTCTCCTCCTGGCTCTGTCTGCGCAGGGCTTGTGCTTTCTGCAGCTCCTGTTTGATCTGATTGAGATCTGCAGCGATGCTTTCGTTCTCCTCCTTGTACCAGCTTTCCTTCTCCTCATAGATGGATAGCAGAGCGGCCACGTCCTCCCTGCAGGAGCGCTGGTTCTTCTCCAGCTCTCGTAGGCCATCCTCAGCCGCGGCTATCTCCTCCATGACCTGAGAGAAGCGCTCGAAATTGATGTAGGTGTTGTTAGGAGGCATGCTGGAGTGGGATTTGATGGTGTACTCCTTCAGACGGGTGGTCTTCAGACGCCTGCGCTCCGGCTTGCGCTCGCTCTCTTCAGGTCTAACGTTACGCCTCTTAATCACCTGTAGGGGACAATGGGATGAGAGTAAGTCAAGCAAAGAACAAACAGTGACAACTCAAAAGTGAGGGAAAGAGAAACATTCGAACCTTGATCCAGGGGTGCTGGAGACTGTCCTCGATTGTCATTCGCTTCCTGAATGTTAAAAGCAAATATTGAACAAACATATTAAACAATGACACTTTTACCAGCGTTATTTTAGTATTATTTATCTATTATTCCTAGAATTTGCTACCATTTTGAGTTTATTTTTAATTTTGTTATGTGATTGTTATGAAATATGAATGTGCTTTTATCATTTTATTAATTTTCCATTGATCTTTTTTATTTAGTTTTAGTAATTTTAGTGCATAAAATTTAAATTAGATGAAGTTTTTTATCTTATATTTGATTTTATTATATAATTTCTAAGTTTTAGTAGGAACACTTGATTATACTAACTTAGGGTCCTTGACCAGCAGTCGGCGAATGAAGTCCTTGGCAAGCTCACTTGTGTTGCTGAAGTACTCTTCATCAAAGTCATAGTTGACAGCTGAAATGTTGGTAAGTGTTTCTTGTTTGGTCTCGCCAAGAAACGGAGATGCGCCACTCAAGCTAAAGAGCATTAATAATGCATTAATATTTGTTAAGAAAAGTACACTGGTATCACCTGTGTGTGGAAAAACCAAACAAGCCATTTCCATGCTAATTACTTACAGTATATATGTGATAACTCCAATGCTCCTGCAGCAAAGAAAATCACAAGAAAACCAATTCATTCATTTCAAGCAAACAATTAGCAAGTGAATATTATGCATTCACAACCTAAACAATATTTTATATCTATGTTTCCATTCAAAGTTGCAAATTTAACAAAATTAGAATATCTATAAAAAATTTGCAAATAAAACTCCAAGAGAACAAAATCGTTACTTCCTGGTAAATTGCAGGAAATATATGTGATAAAGTTTCTGCGGTAACGCTTCCTTTTACAGTCCAGTTACCCATGTAAATACTATGTACTTATTTTAGTAACTACAATTACTGGGTAATAACTAGTACTAACCCTGAACCTACCCCTAAACCTAACCCTGTTCCATGTAATTACCTTATATTAGCCAGTACTTTCTAGGTAAGTACACTGTAAGTACCCTGTAAGTACTGTACTGTAAAAGGAAGCGGTACCGTTTCTGCAATCAGGAAAGCCTCTTTTATCCTACATCATATATGTCTTCCGCCTCAGAACACACAGACGAAACGCAATAAATGCTGTCATGTTATCTTGCGTTTGGATGCACTTCTGGGAGGTCATTATACCAAATCATTTAAGACAGAGTTTGACATTTAATTTAAAAATAACTAAAACTACATCCTCTGTTGTCATGTTAGTTAGTTGTTGAGCATTTACAGTAAATGTGTTTCTATCGTAGTTTAGGCGCCTTAATAGATAAAAAAATGACCTGACTCAATAGAGCGATTACGTTTTTTTAATGAATATTTTTTAGAATTTATGAGCATCTTGGCATTTCCATCCAGTGTTTTATGGGATTACATGGCTATTGATGTTTATGACTCACCACATGTCTGCCTCCAGGCCAAGGGGTTCATAATTCACAATTTCTGGTGCTACAAATGACAAAAGAAATGGCAAATTAAATTAGGAATCCTAAAACACTTATAATAATTAAAGAAGATATAATTCAATGTTATAATAAACTTAGGTTCCCACCAACAAACTCAGGAGTTCCGAAGATGTTTTTAAATTCGTTTCCATCCTTAATCTGATGTGCAATTCCAAAATCGATCAATTTGATTCTGGGGTTCGGCACATTTTTATCCAGCAGCATTATGTTTTCAGGCTGTAAATAAAGTGCATTCAAGACTTTTGTAGTACATGTTTCCATGTTAATGAGACATATTTCACCCATTTTTGAAAATGTAAATTAAAAAAAGAAAACATTTTGATTGATCCGCCATCTACATCTTAAAACAAAACATACTAGTGCTCACCTTCAAGTCAAAGTGTGCTATGCGTTTAGAGTGTAAGTAGAAGACTCCATCCAGGATCTGCTTGAGGAACTGCGTGGCCTCCTCCTCAGTCAGCGACTCCTTCTCAGCCAGAAAGTCAAACAGCTCCCCTCCAGACACCAGCTCCAGGATCAGGATCACGTCGGTCTTGTTCTCAAAGATGTCATGGAGGGTAATAATGTTGCTGTGCTGAATCTCTCGGAGGATGTTCACCTCTCGTTCGATCTCCTCTCGGCTCACGCCCCGTCGACTGGATGACAGCCGTCTCTTCTTGATAAATTTGGCGGCATATTCTGTTCCGGTGCTCTTTTCTTTACATTTACGCACAATGGCAAACTGTCCACTATGAAAAGTGTTACAAAGACACAAAGAGAAAAAAGAAATGAAAAGAGGAAACAGTGATCATGATGGTGTTTTTATAATACAAATTTTACAGAAAATAAGGACATATTTTGCATATAGATTATATGTTTATGAAATGTGTGTTATAAAAAAGGACTACACTAAACTGAAGTCCATACAGTTGTAATCAAATTATCCAACTCCCATCGCAAATCAGGTTTATTGCAAATTTACAGAGCTTTTAGCTGTTCGCAATGAACAAATCAAACAAAACCTGCTGGGAACCTGCAGCGTGTGGAAGGCAAGATGGATTCATTGAAGTATCAGGATATCAGTGATGAAGCTGAAGCTTGGGCATCGTTGAAACTTTCAACAAGACAATGATCCCAAGCATACTTAAAATTCCACCAAGGCTTGGTTACAGAAGACGTCCTGGAAGATTATACTGTGGCCATCAGTCACCTGACTTAAACCCATTCGAAAATCTCTGGTGGGTTGCGCAAACCCAAGAATATTACTGAACTGGAGGTCATTGCTCATGGCTACGATTCCTCAGAAAAGCTGATGTCTAGTTATAAATCTCGTTTGCAGCAGGTCATAAACAGAAAAAGGGTGTTCTACTAAGTACTAAAGATGCATGCCATAAAGGGGTTGAATAATTTTGAGACTGCAGAAGTCATTAAATGTTGCATTTTCAGTTCAATTTTGGGGAAACCACTTGAAATATTTGTTGTGTTGAGCAGTTTCAATTACTTTTGTTTGATTTGTTAATAGCACACAGCTGAAAGACTGTAAGTTTTGCCAATAAACCTGATTTGCAATGAGGTTTGAATAATTTATATTACAGCTGTACATTCCACAAACCAAATTGCAATCAATTGCTAAAGGGGTAAGAGTAAATCATTTAGTTGGATGGTACAAATGCTGCATTATGTTACTAATGATGAGAACTATAAAAGTCTGATAAAATGTTGTGTGGTTAAAGTACTCCGCTGACGGCTCTTCTCTGGCCCATCTGTAGTCTCATTTGCACTACAGCTTTGCTCAGTGAGCGAGCATATGCATTGTAAAGCAGTGATGTCATGCTGCAGCAGCACAGAACAGAAACCTTCACGTCCTTATATAGGAAGAAAGGCAGGACTTGATTCAGTGTTTGCAGATGATTAAGTCACTGTGCTGGGGATTTTTAAATTGCAGGACTCTCATGAAAATTGTTTATACTCCACTGATAAGCACAAACACTAGGTTTCCTTTGCAACTCAATGCCAAACATTATATGATGTATTCATTTTACCTTATATATAATCAAAAAGCGTTCATAATTACAGATCTTAGGCTACTTTTAACCTCAATCTTTGTTTTATCCACCATGTGTGAGACCATTTTAAGTCAGGTTAAACTAGTTTTACAGAGTTTTAAGAAGGGAATTGGCATCTCTTACCTTCCTAACTCCTCTCCCATTTCATAGCACAGCTCCACATCCTCCTGTCTGAAGCCAGCCATGATTTGCTGACTTCAAATTAATCAATCTGTTGAAAAGACCAGAAATAGTGCTTGTAAGGACTAGTTCAGTTGGATTTGAGTTCATCAGACGAGACCACTTTATTGACAATGACTATAAATGGTTTGTAACTGTTCTGAAGAGTGGACATTCTTCTGTATTTACTCTTGACCTCACAGGATGTTGGATTTTAAACTGACATGGGAATGAGAAGTTCCATGTGCAGATTGTGGACATTATATTCCTACATACGTCATTAACTACAGTCAGACACTAGGCTTGCCAGCTTTTTTTATCTTCCTTTCTTTCTTTTTCATGGCCCTTTAACAGCGAATATCTCAGCACTGTGGTGTAGTACAAACTCGCACTAAAATTACATCCCCGTTAAATCTATGTCATCTATGCTATACGACATGTTTCAAGGCTTAATGCCTTGATTGGTAAAGACAACTACAACAGCCATTTTTTCCAACTCAGAAGTCAGTTTCACAGCCACAAAAATTAATTTTGGTTAATCAATGGGGTCATAAAACGATAATCCACAAAATATCTAATAAAGCTCTGACTTATTCCAGTAGCCATCTGGCTAACTTAAAAGAAACGACCAGCAAACACCGGCAAATTATGTTGACACACGAAATACATATGGAATAAATGAATAAGACTCTCTATATATTAATAATACTACCTATTACACTATTAAAGAATAAGTAAACGCTGAGAGTTTGTTTGCTACATACCTTAACGTCGACGCATTCCTCAGCCAATGGGTATTTTCCGGTTGCTGTGCTCCGGGGAGGCGTGGCTTGCTCAGTGACATCATCGAGACTCCACCGCAGAATGATGTCAACTTGTACCTGTTAGTCTGCCAGGTGTTAGCACACTGATATAAGTGAAAAACGACATGTTTGGGCTTGTTTTGCACTGTTCCTTTGTCAGTGTTACCACAACAGACTCACACATAAAAATGTATATATATATATATATATATATATATATATATATATATATATATATATATATATATATATATATATATATATATATATATATAAATTATACACAAGACATCCAAAACGTCTGCACACTTATAGCAATATATGTGATATGCAAGTCTGTAACTGTTATAGACATAATCATCTAAAGCATACCAGACGTTTATAACACGGTGTAATTAAACATAAAATGCAACATCTCAGAGTGGCTCTTCTATCAGCTTGAATCAGTCGGCCCATTCTCCTCTGACCTCAATTACATTTATTCATTTAGCTGACACTTTTATCCAAAGCGACTTACAATTGCTATATATGTCAGAGGTCGCACACCTCTGGAGCAACTAGGAGTTAAGCATCTTGCTCAAGGACACATTGGTGTCTCAAAGTGGATTCGAACCCGGGTCTCTCACTCCAAAGGCATGTGTCTTATCCACTGCGCCATCACCACCCCATCAACAAGGCATTTTCGCCCACAGGACTGCCGCATACTGTTTGTTTTTCCCTTTTCACACCATTCTTTGTAAACCCTAGAAATGGGTGTGGGTGAAAATCCCAGTAGCCTAACTGAGCAGATTGTGAAATACTCAGACTGGCCCGTCTGGCACCAACAACCATGCCACACTCAAAAATGCTTAAATCACCTTTCTTTCCCATTCTGACATTCAGTTTGGAGTTCAGGAGATTGTCCTGACCAGGACCACACCCCTAAATGCATTGAAGCAACTGCCATGTGATTGGTTGATTAGATAATAACTTCAAGAATAAACAAAAAAGTGACATTGATGCATGAGTTTGAAGTTCAGTGTGTGAAAATGCAATATCCAGCGCAAACTGAAATTTTAGGCAGGGCGAATTATGTTAAGCAATTTCCATACATATGGCAGTGGCACATGCTTTTTCAATCTGTCAAAAAATAAAATAAGGCAGTTGTTATTGAAAAAATGTCTAGATGTATTTTACAGCCAATGTTTAAGTCAATACGCCTAAGCAGAGCCGTTAAATACCTACGTCCATTAACATTAAATGTAGGATATTATGTTTCCATTCCAAGCAATGACAAATTTGGACTTTATGAATGATTGACTAGAGTGACAGCCAATAGACCAATAGTGGACGGTCGGAAGCAGATGAAGTTAGCCAATCGGCAACGTACTGCAAAATATGGGCGGGATATGTTTAAACAGCTGATAGTTGAGTCTGCGGAAGGCAGTGCGGATAGGGGAGACGACAACAACATCATTCAGGCATAATGAGATTTTTGTCAAGTCTCCTTTGGGCAGCTCTTTTGTTCAAACAGGTAAGACGTAAGAAGACACAAAATAAACTGTTTGCTTTTTGATGGGCTTCTCAAAAGGATTGTACCCAGTTTGTTTGATTTGTTTGCCAATGTTTACTGGCTACCTGCTATATAGCTACGATTAGCTTTCGGTGGACGTCAGTAGAGATGTGCTCGTGCTCGTGCATGTTTGGGACCGCGCGGCCGAGTGCTCTCGCACTCCTGTTGACATGATGACACTGTTTCCGCTATACAAATCTATAGCACTGATCAGACGAGAGACAAAACTGTCATTTTTGCTGGAACATCAATCATGGCAAACCTTTGTTTTAATATGTATTGCAAACAGTGAGACTGTAAACTGGAAATTTCAGTAATTTTCCAGAAGACGAATATAAACATGCTACATTAAAAACCCCTTTAGTTGGTAACGTTAAACCGTCAGTTACTTTACGCTATTCCTTACCAAAATTATATTAAATTAGATGTACAAAGTATGAATTGCCTGATATATATGATATTCATACATGTTCATTCCATTAATGTTACTAGAATTATTTAGTGTCATGTGTTAACGTCATGGTGTATTGTGTTTGTGTTGGTTACAATGAGCTGTCTTCATGTAAATATTGTCGCTGAAAAGGCTAATTATGATGATCTATATCTCATCATATGGCCTTTTATCATATCACCTGTGTTATTAGCAGTCCATTTTACAGTAACAAAGTCCTGAATAGTGTAATACATTAAGAAAATTATTAACATCTCAGTAAAACTAAAGCAAAAGCAGAACACAAGTTCTAAATGTGGCCCTGCAATGTATTTGGAAGTCAAACTTTTTGTAATTAGAATACTTAATTCACTATGCATTTTGCTACATGAATGGTTTTGTAAGGGTTAAAAAAAAAGCTTTATGCAAGTTCATGTCCCCTCTCATGTCACCCTCAGACTTTTACACATTTCTTTCCTATTGTCAGTTTTTCCTTCTGCAAGGAGGAAATGCACAAACCCAACCAATAACCTGAGCTGTATCCATTCTGATTCACAGGTTTTAGGTGAATATGGCATGGCACATTTCAGCGATCAGGGGAACAGTAAAGGCAAAGATTACTGCATATTCTTCAACTCTCAGTGGGCTCGACTACCTCAGGACCTCAGTAAAGCAGTTAGTAGCAATTTACATTTCACACACACACACACACACACACAAACACAGAGATTCAGATAAAAGCTGTATCTGAAACTGCAGTATACAATTTATCGTCACAATACTGGCCCTCATTCATCCTTTATTGTTTTTTTCAGGCACGGCTGCAGACTTACGATCTCACCACCTCTGTCCTGTGCTCCCCCTCTGATGTACCCGAGGGTGGCTTCCCCAACAGCATCCCAATGGTGATGAGAGGAAATTGCACTTTCTATGAAAAAGTCCGATTGGCCCAGATCAATGGTGCCAAGGGACTACTGATCGTCAGCAAAGATAGACTGGTAAGACTATAACTCCATTAATGTCGTTAAAACATTTTCACGGGAGTCGCAACAAGTTTGTTTGGCATCCTTTACAGACTCCACCCTCAGGCAACAAGTCCCAGTATGAGGAGATAGGCATCCCAGTGGCCTTGCTAAGCTATAAAGACATGCTAGACATCAGTAAGGTAATTTTTCACAAGAGCAGTTTGTCTTTGGACTGAAATGGTCCAATCAAAATCACATCACATTGAAATTACAAAGGCAATAAAAATTTAAAAGGCATTTATTTTTCTCTTATTTCTGTTTGCAGACGTTTGGGGAGAAACAGCAGGTGGCCATGTATGCGCCCAATGAACCGGTGGTGGACTACAACATGGTGCTCATCTTTCTGATGGCAGTGGGCACAGTGGCTGTCGGAGGATATTGGGCTGGCAGCAGGGACATTAAAAAGTAAGAATTGTGAGCCCTTGAGGCACAGGCTGCAGGATAAATAAGAGTTTACTCAACTAAACCCACATCTGTGTGCCGGCAGACGTTACATGAAGCATAAAAGGGACGACGGTGCAGAGAAACAAGACGAGGAGATCGTTGACGTCACCCCCATTATGATTTGTGTGTTTGTGGTCATGTGCTGCTCTATGCTGGTGCTCTTATATTTCTTCTATGATCAATTGGGTAAATAAATCATTTAAGTATGACCCTTTTTCAAACTGTGTACTTAGGTTGAAGTTGATGATTTGATTGATTCCTCTGCATTTCTCTCACAGTATACATGACTATAGCAACGTTCTGTCTGGCATCTGCTGTCGGTCTGTACAGCTGTCTTTGGCCTTTTGTTCGAAGACTACCATTTGGGAAATGCAGGTCAGAGATGTGCATGAGAAAGACAAGATAAGATTCTTTCCGTTTGGATTTGCATTGAAGGAGATGCTTTGTGTGTTGACAGGATACCTGAGAATAACTTGCCATATTGCCACAAGCGGCCACAGGTGCGCATGCTGATCCTTTCAGCCTTCTGTATAGGAGTCAGCGTCACTTGGGGAGTTTTCCGCAACGAAGACCAGTAAGAATAGCGAAAACCACTTTAGGTCTTGAGACTTTTGGTATTATTACGGATGTTATCTGATGAAAAATCATGTTCCCTAGGTGGGCGTGGATACTTCAGGATGCGTTAGGCATCGCTTTCTGTCTCTACATGCTGAAAACAATCAGGCTACCTACTTTCAAGGTGAGTTTAAAATGTTGACGATCACTTCGGCGTATGGAGGTTATGCATTTCCTACTGATTTTTCTTCTCATTGTAGGCCTGCACAATGCTGCTGGTCGTGCTGTTCGTGTATGACGTGTTTTTTGTTTTCATAACACCACTCTTAACTGAGGTACAATGCTCTTCTTAGTTTGGTTTTTAAAATTGATGCAAAATAAAAAAATATAAATTCTTTAGCATAAATGTGTTTATTGTTGCAGAGTGGGGAAAGTATCATGGTTGAGGTGGCGGCTGGTCCCTCTGATTCCTCTACTCATGAAAAGGTAGTTTTTTGAAAATTTGGATTTATTTAAATAAAGTTTTATTTTGTTTTGTGGGGTCAATTTTGGCATCTTTGTCTTTATTAGCTTCCCATGGTGCTGAAAGTGCCCAGGTTAAATTCGTCTCCTCTGGTCCTGTGTGACCGGCCCTTCTCTCTCCTGGGCTTTGGGGATATCTTGGTACCAGGTAACATCATTACTGTTGTTACAACAGATTTCCAGAGTTCATGGAAAGAATGCGACGATGCACTGAAATGATTTGATGTTTAGTCAAAAACGAAAAATAATAAATATGTAGGCCATTGACCTTGTTAAGTTGATTATTGTGCTAAATTAAACTAGGAAATTTCTTTGCAACGAGACGCCTCACAAATTTTTTAGCCACTAAATTTACATAATTCTACTTTAGCATCCTTTCACGGTATAGTGTCCACAATGGCAGCTGACATGTTTAAAATGTCACTGCGGTTAATGGTTTCGCCTTCCAAATCGAAATTGACCTTTTATTTTAGTTGCCATTTTAGATTAATATTTTTGATTGTTGGATTAATATTTTTAGTTGTTTCGATAAAAGAAAGAGAAATTATTTGGCAAACTTGACCATCTGCCTCTGTCTGCATATCAAGCCTTTTTAAGATTTCTTGAAAATCTTCAAATATACAATGCTTGTATCTGATTTCTTTGTTTTTAAGAAAAGTTATTGAAATCAAGCTCTGCTTCAACTTCCTTCTAATTGTCTTTTCTTACTTTTAGCCTTTTTTGATAATTTGATTCTTTTTCATTTTGTGTCCTCAGGTTTGCTTGTAGCGTATTGTCACAGATTTGACATTCTCATGCAGACTTCTCGAATATACTTTCTGGCCTGCACTTTTGGTAAGAAACTGGCAAACCTTTAAATTCCGATATGTTTAATGTGGTAAGATATCTGACATTCTGTTGAGCAATATTTCTCATGCTTTAGTTGAGTTATTTGGTATGTTTTTAAGCATGTACAGTACATGTTGCTTATCATTGAAAGATTCTGAATGTGATCTGTTTGTTTAGGCTACGGCATTGGTCTTCTCATCACATTTGTGGCTCTGGCTCTGATGCAGATGGGTCAGCCTGCCCTCTTATACCTGGTGCCTTGCACGCTTCTCACCAGCCTTGCGGTGGCACTGTGGCGCAAGGAGCTGCCTTTGTTCTGGACAGGAAGTGGATTTGTGGTGAATACCAGTTTGATATGAGTGCCTTCTTCGATCGGAAAAGTTCTAGGGTTATGTACAGTTACTAAAATTACAGTTGAGTAAAACCACCCGCGTGTTTTTTGTTCCGCTCTTATTTTGCTCTCATTTTTACTGTGGGTGTCTTCTTTTTATTAAAGGAGGGGTTCGGTGTCAACCTATACCTTGAGATTAAAAAGTATATTTCCAATATGTATAATATGTATAATTGTTCTTAAAGGGGTGGTTCACCCAAAAATGAAGATCTTGTCATCAATTACTCACTAAGACTTTCCCTCCATAAAGTGCATTAGTTCCCATCCCCTTTTTCAGCAGCGCTGGTTCAGGAAGTATTTTTCCTGTCATTTCTCCCATAGGGATTTTAAAAAAAGCGTACCATGAATCATAACATTATAAACTTTGATTTGAAGCAAAAAAAAAAAAAAAAAAAAAAAATCAGACAAAATGACAAAAGTACAAGAATGTGTACTTAATGTCTATAGTGAGAAAAAGAACTACAATCCCATGAAGCATTGCGAACAGCATAATCAAATTAATAATGGAGAAATATAATACTTCTCAGCCGGAGCTAAAGAGCACATTTCGCTTTTTTTGACTCGCTGATTGGTGCAATTTTCGGTACTGCGTCATGGGTAATGTAGTTTTTAATTATAAATTCAGCTGTGTAAATATAATTATTTTAAAAATACATTGAAATAACGTGGGCTGGCTATAGATTAACATCCTCATAGCTCACAGTAGGTCTGTTTTTAAAAGTTTATTAGTTCTCATTAAAAAATCTATTTCCCTATGGAAATGAATGGAATTTTACTTCCGGAACCCGACTGTTGCGCTCAATTGAAAGTCTCATCACCCTAAAAATGTGACGCTTCAAAACGTTGAAATAGAGATCGTAAGATAAATCCATATGAATTGAGCGGTTTAATTCAAGTCTTCTGAAGAGACTCAATGACTTGATATGATGAATAGATTTAATTTAGACACTGAGCAGCGAACATTCACTCAAATATGGTAAATGGAAGCTCAAGCTAACAAGAACAAACCTCATTGGTTCTCGTGTTTCAAGCAAGCATCCTTGAGCTTCTGTTTACCCAATTTGATTTCTTTATTATTAATGTTTATATGTTCATAAAAGCCTAAATTGAATCTAATCCTCATATAAATCTTTTTATGAATGTTTTGAAGCATCAGATTTTCGTAACCGATTCAATGGAACAGAAATCTCTCAGATTTCATTTAAAGATGTCTTCATTTGTTTTCTTAAGTCTCACAGGTTTGGAACGACATGAGAGTTTTCATTTTTGGGTGAACCATCCTGTTATCAAACAATCAGCCATTTACGTTCTTTGATTTCACTGGCAATTGTCTAAAGATGTTTTTAAAAATCTGTGGCATATATCCCAGAGACCCTGCATGGAAACTCTTCAGTATACAAGATTTTACAGGGATTTTGAAGGCTTCAGCCAAATGCCTGTTTAACTGAATTTTATTAAGTCCAATTTTTCCCTCTTCTAAACCACAGTAACAGGAAGTGCTGTGCTACAGTCTGATATACACAAGTTAAAACCACTCACTTGTCTCTATGGGTTGATAAACACTGGATCTCTCCTTTAGGTCTGGTAAGAGATCTGTGTACCGGAAGTGGCTCATGGGCTTATGTTTCATTTCCTCGGCTCTTTAGCTAACAGTGCTGATCGGCCTGGGGATTGGTTGGTCTTAAGTTGATCTATGGTGATTTTCTGTATTAAGTAGAGAAGAATCTGATCCTTGTCATCTCCTTTGAGTGTTTGCTCCTTCACCAAGTCATAAATCAGAAACCATTTTCTCATTCTCACTTGAAGCGATTCTTACATTTTTCTGCTCTAAATTCTAGTAAGCCAGTAAGTCACTTATGCTCACCAAGGCTGCATTTATTTGATCAAAAACAGAGTAAACCTTACAAATAACTTTATTTTAATACATTTTTTGGCAAAATTTGAATTTTCAGGATCATTACTCAAATCAAATCATTCTAATGATTTGCTGCTCAATTAACATTTCTTATCAATGTTGAAAATTGTTGTGCTGCTTCATATATTTGTGGAAATCTTTGATTAATAATTTATATCTTTTAACATAATAATTGTCTTGATAACGTTTTGTGTCCTTGATGAATATCAATCATTTCTTTAAAACAACTCTTACTGACCTCATTTATGTAGTGTGCATATATAAATGATTTATGAATCAAAATTAAATCTGTCTTTCTTATTTCTTCCTCAGCCTCCTCCAATTGTGATGGAACAAATCAACTGTACTCAAACCGCAGGACTGTCCACAGACGAACCCCAGTCTAATCCGGAGCCGCCAGACTCTGAAACGACCAATCAGAGTGAGGACCCTCCTCCACCAGCCCAAGTAGAAGTACCGCATCTTACAGATGCATCTACTTAACAAAAACAAAAGACTGGAAGGATGCCAATTTCTTTTTCATTTTTTGAAGTCGGTTATATATCTGACTATATATATGTAATAGACTTGAGTAGTATGAACATCTCAGTGCACTTGTTTTAAGCCTTTGAAGTTGTACAGTCTGTGTGAACCAAAAAACATGGAGACACAACACCTGCTGTGCTTCATCCAACTTGTTTCAAGTTTACGTTCGATGGTATTGGAAGGGGGGGGGGGGTCGAAGGGACCGTTTTAATCGTCTTCACAAGGATTTCAACTCTGTGTTCTCTCTTATTTTTGTTTGTGAATAGACTAAAACAGCCTTTCACCAAGTGCAGCTAGACATTTTAAAACAAATGTCCAGAAAATTAAAGACAGCTCACAAAACATTTTGGCTTCCAGTTGATAATGCATTAGTGACAGGTTCTTGTCACAACAGCACTGAAGTATCACATCCTTTGAAATACGGTGCTAGTAAGGCGTCGGGAATAATGACTTATTAAGTTTCGTTCTTAGTTTTGATATGCGATTGCGAATGCTGTGGATTGAGATTGTTAATCGTTTATATTACGCTATGCCGTATAATTAAGAGCAGCGCTGTTATACACGGCCACATAATTTAACAAAAACTTCCATATTGGTTTGGAATGTGACTTCAACTTTAGTTGCATTGATATAGATCATAATCTTATGCTCATGGCTTATTTAAAAGTATTGTATTTAGAAGTTTCTGTTTACTTGATGGAAGGGATGTTTGAGGTCTTTAAATAAAGTGCTTTTTTAAAGCAAGTGCAGTTTTTAAAGATACTTTCCCACCCATCTGTTGAGTGGCAGTCCTGTTTTACAGTAGGAATTTTGTATTCATGGTACTTTTTTAAAAGTTGTTTTTCCAGTGTAAAGCACTGATATGTTTTTTGTGTATGATTTAACAATCTGAAGTTACATCGAGTTTATTTTAAGAAGTTTATGTTGCTCTGTTGTCTCATTGAAATCTTTTTGACTTGGGTACACCGTGATCATGTGGAATAACTTGGACAAGTTGTAATCAAGTTCTGTCCATTTATTAATACTCATGCAGTATTAATAAATCAACAGATCAACATATGCTGTAAAAGTCAGATTTTGAAAAATTGTTGAGTGCATATATTAAAGGAATAATGCATTATGTTATGAACTGTGTATTGTGGTGTTTTAATGTGAGAGCACATGCAAAATACTATTCATGAGGTCTTGCCATTTTCTTCCCACATCAAAAAGTATTTGGTAAAGTGGTGTAGTGTAATTGTGTCTTATTATCACCGGGTTCACTGGACTCGCTATGAATTCTAACTCCAGGATAATGTTTATATATGACCAAGCTAGGGGGGAAAAAAGCATTAAACTTTAACTATTCTGCATGAAATGAGCCGCACTGAGCTGAAGGCCAAATTGCATCATGAACCCACACACAACAAACAAGGCACTTCATGTCAAAGGTTGTCGAGACCTGGGCAAAATAGTGTTTTCTTCTTTTTTTTTTAACGGATAGTTCACTTTGAATTAATTTTTGATATGTTTTAGCTTACCTCAAGGGCATCCAAGATGTAGGTGTCTTTGTTTCCAAAGCATTTTCAGTTTTGACATTTTTGGTCAAACTGTTGTTGTCTGTCAGTCATATAATGCAGGTGACGGTCCACCTAAAAGAGCATGCACAGAGAAGTCAAAATTAAACATGATTTATTGACTCGTGAATGTAAGTACACACTGATGGCCTAAGACAGGAAACGAGTGGTTTGTGTGAGAAAACGAACAGTATTTATAGTTGGTTTTTTTTACCTCTTGTTAACAGCCGTCGAACTCAGCTGAATCCATAGACAGTAAGGCTGAATCAGATGTCCAACTCAACTGAACCGTCTTCAGACGTTATGCCGGAAGTGATCTGTGCGTCACGCATTGTTTACGTAAGTTTTAGGCTACCTTTCACTAAACATATTTAGATATCTCGAAATCGTCTTCCATTGCGATTTTCCTTGTATCTAAATATGTTTGGTAAAATATAAATCTTTCAAAACAATTTGAAAAGTTTTGTAGTACTCATTTTAGCAAATCTGAATCTCGAATCTGAAATCTCGAGGACTATCGAAAGATCCCAGACCGGAACCGAAGGGGGGCGAGGGGGATTCATCCTTCTGGCTCCTCTGAGGAAGCTCGTTTTTGCCCAGAGACTGGGTGCGCCGGGGTTCAGCGAACGCCGCGACGGCTGCCACGTAAACCTTTAGAGTGGATGGGGACCTGCCCTTATCCAGCATCTCCTGAAGGAAAACGAGCAAAGACGAAACGTCGCACATCCGTGGGTCCAATTTTTTGTCGGTGCACCATTTCGAGAACACAGACCATTTTGCAGCATAAAGCTTTCTAGTAGACGCCGCTCTGGTGTGTTTGATCGTGTTCAGGACTCCTTCTGGCAAACTGACGAGTAGTCGTCGTTGGTCACCCATGCATGAAGCGCCCAGCGCTGGGGATGGGCATGCCAGATCGAGCCGCGGGCTTGAGTGAGGAGATCTGCTCTGATTGGAATGGGCCACGGGGCTGTCTGTGACAGCTGCGTGAGCTCCGGGTACCAAAACTGATTCTCCCAGCACGGGGCTATGGGGAGCACCGGGCGGCGTGTGTCCCTGATTCTCTGAATGACCTGCGGTAGCAGAGAGATCGGGGGGAAAGCATAGAGCGGGCGGCGGGGCCAGACTTGGACTAACGGGTCCTCGCTCTTTGAAAAGAATATCGGGCAGTGAGCGTTCTCTTCTGACGCGAAGAGATTTATGTCTGCTCTGCCGAATAGGCGCCAGTGAAACCAGTCGGTTACTGTCCATGGCTGCAGTGCAGTGATACATGTCTGTGTAACCTTGA
Source organism: Cyprinella venusta (assembly GCA_038021265.1). NCBI lineage: Eukaryota > Metazoa > Chordata > Actinopteri > Cypriniformes > Leuciscidae > Cyprinella > Cyprinella venusta. The sequence goes on along the minus strand of CM075870.1, from coordinate 19,684,274 downwards.
TGAGCTGGCGGCCCGTAGTCCACTGGGATACGCGGCTCTTTAACCAGAGTTGAAGGGGGCGCATGTGCAGGAGACCCAGCTGTAGCACAGCGGAGGCTGAGGCCATATAACCCATCATCCTCTGAAAGGATTTCAGGGATGTGTGGGTACCCATCCGAAAGGAGGAGGCTAGACGCTGAACACGACGCGCGGATAAGCGAGCCTTCATTGTGATAGAGTTCAAATCTATTCCTAGGAAGGAAATAGTTTGACTGGGCTGGAGAGCGCTCTTTGTCCAGTTGACAGAGTCCCAGCGCTTCCAGTTTATGGGCCGTGATATAGAGCGAGCAGAGGGGGGACACGCGCATGGGCTCGTGGGGGTCCTTATGTTCTCTGATACTAGAGCGGGCTGTGGCCGCTCTGGGGAAACACAGGGCTGCTTGTGTGTAAGAGTGAACACCTGCTTCTGGGCACATTTTTTTACACATGAGGCTTTTATGCTCTTTTTGTGAACTCTCTGGGTAGCCGCGAAAACGGCTATTTGTCGCTAGCAAGCGGGCAGGGAGACCGGCTTGTTTTTGACGTTTAACACTACTGTAGTCGGCGAAGTGTCAGGGACTAGCAGAGGACGAAGCTTTGACGGCGGTCCGGCCACGGCGGGAAACGGCCGTCTTTTTCTCAGCTATGCTAGGCAGACTTTCGCTAATCAGGCTTCAGCGTGATCTTAGGACGAAGCCCCCGGGGAGGCGGCTGTCAGAGCGAGAGCGGGCGCCCTGTCTATGCTGGGGATGCTGAGGCGGGCGCTGTTGTGGTGTTCTGACAGGAGGCTCGCGAGAACGGCCTGCAGAAGTGTTGGCGCGGCGGGGCAGGAACATGTTCATGGCCTGGGCGACCTTTTGTACTTCGGAGAAGCGGTCAACGATGCCCGTGATAGCAGATCCGAAGAGGCCGGTCGGGGAAATGGGCGCGTTAAGGAACACAGCGCGTTCAGAATCACCCATGTCGGCGAGCGTGAATCATAGGTGTCTCTCAGCGACACAGGGGGCGGCCATCTCCAGGGCTTGTGCGGTAGTCCGTCGCGCACCTTCTCTTGTAGCGGCGCTTCTTCTTCCGCGGCGAAGTGAGAGGGGGCGCGGGAGCGGACTTGAGAACCTGAAGTCGTGCCCGTAGGGAAGACAAAGGCAAGTCCTCGCAACGCTCGCATCCTACGTTGGCGAGGGCGAGCTCTGCGTGCTCCGGTCCGCGACAGATAGCGCAGATAGGATGGCGATCTCCGTCCTCGAGAGGAGAGCGGCATAAGCCGCAGAAATTTTGAAACATATTGAAAAAGGCGCTCGTGCTCTTTTGTGGAAGGCGGAAAGGATACGTCGTCGGACGGCGCTAGCTCGCAGGGCGGCTGAAGGTGGCAGACGGCCGGCTTCTGCAGTCCCCGAATCTCGCAAAGAGATAGGCCTTCTTCGACGGCGACGTCTTTATCTCAGGACAGTTGAAGTGTGTAGGCTGCTAATTGATGAATACTCGTCCTGACAGCCTCGGGAGAGCGTATTTATACACTCAAGCCACGCCCCTTTCGGCGGGCTCTGGCGTAATGAGCGAGCGCCTGCCGCTCATTGAGTGCGGGCTCTGCGCCGCTCTCCCATAGGCTTGTGCATTCTCTCTGAACGAACCAATGAGCTGCTAGTTAGCCCGTTCAAGGTCTGCCTCAGAGAAAATGCGTTGACAATGATTACAAACTATGGAATATTTTTTGGCTTCAACTTCTCAGCAAAGATGAATCTTTCCCGTAGCGTAAGCTAGCTTACGCAATACTCATTCCCTCATCTAGAGAGAGCCGAGGTTACGTTAGGTAACCGATTCGTTTTTGTTTAGGATAACAAACAATGCGAAGAAAAACCAAACACGCAAGTTTTATGTTTGTTCATTTTACTGAGCATATCGCAAGCACTTAAAAGTGCAACAGTTTCTTATTGTGAGAACAAAAACGCTGCATTTGCTCTGCACTATTTACAAATGTATGGTTTCTAATAAAGAAAATCAGTATTTTCTCAAAATTAAATCAACAAAATTGTGCCATGATCTAGTTATGTACAGTATAAATGAATGAGACAAAACTAAAAACAAATAATTAAGAACATATATCCCCCATCAAAACCAAAGGCTGTTTTTTCTAAAACACTACAAAATATTTGCTCAAATATAACATTATTTTCCAGTTGACAAGCAAAACAATGCAAAAGATTCTTTGATCTGTGCAGAAAATGGACAGAAAATTTAAAAAGGAAAAACAAAACTTTCACATTAAATAGATTATCTACTTTTTTAAAAATGTCCCAGCTAAGAAACTCCTGATTACATAAATCCTATAAAGAGTCCAGGAAGAACACAAAGACTTTTCAATGTAATGCTTTGGGGCCAAACATCCCTGCAATATAAATCACAATAAATTACTAAAAACAGCTATTTACAGGAATGACAAATTGTTAAGACAAATACCACTCTGTAATGGAGAACTGAACAGGATACTGTGATTGTCAGGAAACAGACTGTTTAGGAAAAAGAGCCATAAAACCAAATACTGCCAGGAATGATTCTTCCCAAATATTAAAGGTAAAAATAAGAGTAAAAACAGAAATCATGATTAAGACTACAATTCAAGACTGTTTCATTTCTTTAAAAATACATTTGAGTCAGTGCAGGTCATGTTAGAGAGGAACAAAACCTCTGCATACATGTCACGCAGGGACATTAAAAGAAATAAATGTCTTCTGCAACTGCATTGTCTTTGGGTTTACGTTGTCCTGGCTGGGTACTTGGTGTGTTATGAGTGGTGTTGTGCCTCCTGATGGCATTTCCTGAATGCGAGGGCACAGAGCTAGATGACTTCTCTGGTGGCGTAAACATATCTGCAGAAAAAACACAGAAATAGATTTACTAATGCAGAAACGCAACTATGATTGGTTTAAATGACTCAAACAGTGCTGGATGTAAGCAATATGAAGATACACATAGTACACAAAGAAGTCTTAGGATTTGTCAGTGGTTAAAATGTTTACATTTTCCTTTCTTTAATGGGATAATTTTACTCCAGACCTCTGTTTGTTTGTTTTTACCTCATGTTCTAAGAAAGAAAGAAGCTATACATGAGGTGAGAGAATAAAGAAGTTTCACCTGGACGGAGTTGGTGAGAACTGTTGGATCTCATGGATCTTAAACTGCCTCCTTCCTTTCCTGTAACTTTGATGGGAAGTAACTGAGACACCTCTATGCCAGCTAGGAGTGTGAGAAGATGTTAAAGTTCAAATCAAAATCACTTAAAACTAACTGATACCTCTACGCCACAGCCCAAAAACAGCATCAGCTCCCACATTTTGATGTGATGGAGGTCTTACCTGCGCTGTTGGTGCGCTGGTGGGAGTTCCTGTGCTTGCTGTGCTTCTCCTTTCCTTTAGGTTGAGCGGCCAGCTTAGTGGGGATCTTCTGTTGGACAGAGCCGGCTTTGTGGGATTGGTTGGTGGTACTAATGAGGTGGATGGGCACTTCTGCTTTAACAGGAGGGGCTGTGATGCTCTCCCTGCGTGGTGGTACCAGGGGAGGCCTCTCTTCAAAGCCGGGAGTAACCACGTTCAATATAGGGTAGGGTGGAGGAGGTAACTAGAGAGAGAAAGGAAACTTTGTGCATGTAGACTTTTTCTGATTTACAAATGGCAGATATATTCAAAATACAAACTTCTGAAATGCATCCATTGTTTTATTTTACATGTGCACTAATGTGTAGTATTATGAAATATCAGTGGCATTTCTCAGATTTAATATAATATTGGCCAAACCTGTATCTGTTCATTCTCCAGGGGGAAGATGGCAATTTTGGCTATGTTTTCATTCTTCTCATACTTCTTAAACTTCTTCTCCAACTGCTCCAGCTTTTCTTTCTCCCTCTCCACATTACGCGTGGAGTCTCGAAGCCGCTCCAGATCCTCCTGGTATTGCGCTCTGCCCCTGGCCAGTTCCTGACTGTCTTCTGCCAGCTTTTCTTCCCGTTTGCTGCATTCCAGTTCTCTCTCCCTCAGCTCCTTCTCCCTGATCTCTGCCTGCTCCCTCTGCCAGTCTTTTTCCTGCTCCCACTGCAGCTGCTCCTGTCGGAGCTGATTCTGGAGCCGCTGGAAGTTGACCATCTCCTCACGCTGCTTTTCCAGGTTGCGATGCTTTTCCTTCTCCAGGAGTGAGTTGCCCCTGGGTCTGGACATCAGCTCCTCAATAGTGGCACGTTGCACCTCGATGTGGCTCTCTTGCTGCTGGACGATGGACTGAGGAAGGAAGGGAGCGGATAAGGAAATCAAAGATTCATGTGTACTGATCTGGATCTACACAGATGAATCTTCTATTTAAAACTATCATAGGCAACAGGTAATGAATAATTGGATAATTACGAGAGAAGCACATTTAGAGTTTGGATTACCTGAAGGCTGTAAAGTTTCTGAGACAATTTAGTTACAATGTCATAAAGCTGTGGAGAAAAACAAAACAAAATATGATCAATAAAAGTAACATAATGTTTAAAGTACGTTGACTATACAAAAGGATATCGGAAAAATGAAAACAAAAAAAACAAAAACAAACATGAAATCTGACCTGGTCAAATTTCATACAAAATTTTAACAGTGAGGCAGGTTTTAATAAATAGGACTGGATTTCAATTTTTAGGGAGTGACGACACCATTCAACCTTAAACTGTCTTTTTAACTTTTTCCGACATTCGCATACGATTGTTCAATTTCGCGAAGAACTTTCAAATTGCTTTGAAAACACCCTCCACTTGTTTACCACACTAAAACTGAATGAAGAGTCAAATACATGAGTCCACACAGAACTAAAGACACTAAAATAGGTTTTTCTAGAGCTAATCTATGTAAATAATTATTTAATGTTATAAAAGCCCATTTTACAGAAATACTGAAACAGAATAATGTTTCAGTGGACAAAAAATATTGGTAATTCTCACTTTGCACTCACAGACTTGATTACATCACATTCAGATGGGCAGTCGCATACAATCTAGCCGCAAAATTTCAAATATTTTAACTTAATAAAAGATAATCAAATCGGATCTGAAAATTCTTTATTCGCATATGGTCAGAAGTCCATGCTGTTCCCACAATTCTCTCTTTGTAAATGAATGACTTTCAGTCTGGGGTTTATCAGAGATAGGATATAGGCCTCTTGACAGTTATTATCACTGTAAATCATCCAAAGTTGAGGAAAAGCGGCTTCTTTATTCCAAACACACAAAGAACATTTGTAGAATCTCACCTCTGCTTTAGGGAAGTAGACTGACAGATACGCATTCCAGCTCTCTAGAGTTATCTCCTCATCTGCCTAATGGGTCAAAAGCAAGAACATACATTTTGGTTTATACCAGTACTTCTCCAAAAAAATAACAAGCGTGATACTGTAGTGTCAGCTCACCGTCAGTTCCAGGTTCTCATTAGAATAAAGCTCTCTGAGCTGAGGGATTGACCACTGACTTCTGTCCCTCGATCTTTCCACTAAACTCGCAATACCATCTACAAACAACCAGTCCATCGGTCAATGGCAATGAATATGTAACCATTACATTAATGTCATGAAATAAAGAAAGTTTCTCTTACTTCCAGGTATCATGCAGGTATCGCTCTCAAAGGCTCTGAAAGCATCAGGTCTCTTGGGTAGTGGCACCAGATCCATTCCCTCACCAGGAGATCTGGTTTGGTCCTGCTCACATGCTACCAACAAGTTTTGCAAAATCTCCACTGAAGAAAGATCATAAATAGATTACAATCTACCATGCTTTAGTATTCAACGTTAGCATACATTAGCCTAAAAAATGTCTTAAAATGTGTCTATTCAAAATGACAATACAACAGCACCTAAGAAGGCTTATCACTTGAAAAGTAAATGAGGTAAGCCAACTCTATTCTGCAGAGAAATACCTTAAGATGTCAATCTGAATATGAGCATGAATTCCCCTCCCCCTTTCCAGAGCAAGTCTCACCATCTTTTAGGGCTCTGGCGAGAAGCTGTTCCCCCTGCAGGGGGTCTGTTGCATTCCAACGCAGCAGATGGCGATCACTTGCAGAGATGTCAGTAACACCTGTCACATAGACTGCAATGCCGGTGAATAATCTCAGCTTTTCTGTAAGGTTCTGCTCTATCAATGCATCCCGCATAGAAAGCTTCCCTACTCAGAAAACAGCATTGAAAAAGAAAAGCCAGTACATTAATTGTGACATCAATTCATTTTACAGTAGAGGAAGGAAGACTGATCATAGATTGTGATATAGAAATGTGCATGTTACTTTGAAAGTCCCGGATCTTCACAGACAGTTCTTCTGGCTCCTCTTCCTCATCTTCTGGACAGCTGAAAAATAATCAGAACAAAAATGTTAGAAAAAAAAAAATGTATATATTACTTAGATTTCACTATTCTGAACTATTTTTAACGAACCTCAATACATTACATTCATCAAAGAATCCTGGAAAAATGCATTGCCGTTCTCCAAAAAATATTCATCATTGATGATAAGAAATGTTTATTGTAAGTAATGTTACTGTTATTGCACAGTATTATCGTTTTACTGTATTTTTTATCAAATAAATGCAGCTTTGGTGAGAATAAGAGACTTCTTTAAAAACATTTTAAATAAATAACCAACAAACTTTTGAAAGGTAGTGTATTTAAAAAAATATACAGTATATATATATAAATATATATATATATATATTTTAAACATCATGATGTTTATGAAACATACCATTCCACGCCCTTCCAGATTTTGTCTCGCCAGGTGTTGCGCTCCTCTCCGGATGAGGTGTGAAACTCATACATTTCAGGAGTGTCCGAGGATGCGGAGATCAGAAACATGGCCTTCTCGTCATGAGCCACTTCACGCACAATGAGCTTCAGCAGTGAAATCACTGCAGGCTTACCATCCTACAGGGGCAGAGAACATGCGGACATTTAATGATAATGGCAACTGTATGCAAGGGATGTCCTTTACTACTGATAACATTGGGGGGTGGGGGGCTCTCTTTTTTTACTTCCGATTTTGAATTTGCTATCACGCGTACTATGTCTACAGGCCTAAAATTTACAGACACCAGAGAGACGCTTCCTATATGCGAGGTATTGAAAAATCCCTTTTGAATTTACGATCATGTGTACTCTGTGTATAGGGAGCAGTGGTACGGACCACACATTTTACAAAATGGGATATCTGTCAATGACGCTCAGGATCTATGGCATCCAACATCCTCCTATCAGTTATCTCATCTCACCCTACTCTAGTCTCTATACGTAATAAGTGAAATCTGACTTCTTCTGTATGGAGCAGAGAAGACACCTTCAGTTTATAATTGTAGCATCTGTTGTCCAAATGAACTAAATGGTTTTTAATTCTATAAAAAAGCAAAAAGTCAGTGGTGCGGTGCCACATGGGCAAGCCTACTCTACGATATACATAAACAAAATGCAAATGATTACATTCTGCTCACCAGAGAGGCAAAGGTAAGTCTCTGATCTTTCTCCAGTAACAGTACCAAAACGTCTGACAACAGCAAGACAAGGACATCTAAAGGAATAAGAGAGAAAATACTGAAATTTCTGTCACCTATCAATTGACCAATGTGCAGCAAAATGATAAAAAAAGTAATATAATGGCTTATAGCATCAAAACTATACTATTTTAGTTTAAGTCCAGGCATGATTTTAATAGATGTAAATTATACAATGATCACCTTTACTTTTGTTAGAAGTTAACCTCCAGTTGAGCATGCCCTCGTGAAGCAGCCTCCTCTCGCCCTGTACCATGTCTTCTCTGCGGAACACTCGGCCGTGGGTCATCTTGACCTGGGACTTGGGCTCCAGCTTACTGCTCAAGTCCCTTAGCCTTGCCGCTTTCTCAAACTCATCCACATGGGTATTCACTTGTGATATGGTCTCTTTCAGCAAGTCTAGACCTCGTACCAAGTTCTTGTGTTCCTCTGAGTCAACTGTCAAAAGGATGAAAAATCGTACAACCTCAATATAGATGATTTATGGACATGTTCTGTGCTGTTCAGACACAATATCCATTATTAATGTGTGAAATAAAAACGGTATTTCTGCAAATACTGTTTAATCTGCAAAAGTGACATTAAAATATTAACTCTGACGTACCGCCAATTAAGTACTTTTTACGTTTTAAATTGTAAAAACTACACACCTGTACCTTGTATCTGTAATGGAATCAAACTGCTAAACTTTTAACTAAACTATTATGTTTCAGCTATATTTCATTTAGAATTATTTCAGCATTTATAAATTTCTGTTTAAATTTTGAAATCAGTAAAAAAAAACGTTTTAAAGGGACAATGTGTACTTTTAAATGCATTTTATTATTTAAAATCAATTTTTTATTCATAAATATGTCCTCAATGGTGTACAAATGCTTTGGAAATCCTCGTCACCAGAAAAGTCCCAAATAGATTGTAAAAGGAAACGTGACCAGAGATTACAAAAAACCCGAGGTAATGTCGGGATATCACCAGAAAATATACTTTTTCTTGAAAGCAAAGTAAACTTACCTTCAGTGTATTTAATGACACGTTCAAACAAAACAGGATACTTTGTGATGCGCTGCGTTATAAGGAGAATAATCTCTGGTATTCCTAATCTTCGTATAATAGACAACTGACATATTTTCTGAGGACAGAAAAGCAAATTACGATCAGAAAGTAAAATGATTCACTAAATATAACATTTCTTAAAAGAATATTATATAAAACAACACTTTTTTTATTTTTTTTTTTACTTGAGAACAAAAGGTCAGGTCTTACTCTTATTAAAGCCAGGAACTTCTTGTTTTGCATTAAGTCTTTAGAGAAGTTGACTGCATCGGTATGGTGACTACAGAAAACTCCATAGCAGTATTGCAGTCTGTCTCGCATTACACCTGAAAACTACACACACAAACAAACATGCAGATCAGAGAGCACCAAAGATGCACACAAAAAACATCAGAACAAAACCAGAAGTTAATAAAGAAATATTCAGGAAATTTACTCCTAAATGCACTGTTAAGAACGTGAAATATAATCACATTAAACCATACACACTTCCATTCAAAAGTTTGCCATCTGTAAGATTATTTTAATGGTTTTAAAAGAAGTCTCTTATGCTCACTATGTTGTATTTATTTGATCAAAAGTACAATAATAATATTGTGAAATATTATTACAATTTACAATAACTGTTTTCTTTCTTCTAATGCATTAGAATGATGACACATTTTCTCAGAACTTAATTTTTCTTTTTCACTGGCTATAAAATTACTTATTTCAAGATGATTTTAGTGGATGTATGAAGTGTGCTAACAATGTAGTTCATCACATTACTATAGACATATTCCACTAAAGTGTCAAAATACCTTTTTTTTAAGTTAAAGCAAAACAATCAATCTTTGGCTTAAGAAATGTGCATAACCTATTTTTTAAAAGTGGAAGTTTTTGGGGCCACTTTATGGCATCCAAATTTAATGTTAAAACAATAATTCCATTCATTTCAGGAAGCACCTGCTGCTTAGCTCAGCTCTGGGGAATGTGGATTCAAAGATCATATAAACGGACACTGGATATAACTGACAGTTTGGTGATCCAAAGTATGCTGCTAGAGAAATCGGTCTTTGCCGTATAACTAGCTATTAAGCCTCAAATATAAACTTGCCTGTCAGGGCAGCTAACATATCTATGTAAACCCTAGAGCAGATATATGATAAAGATACCTGTGCGATGAGGATGTCTCCAATACTGTGGATGCAGTAATTCTGGGTACTGCCTGCCTCCATGGAATCGACTCTTCTCTGTTTAAGGCGGCTGAGGAAAAGCTGGTGCACCTGCAGCAGGTTTTCTACCTGTGGAAAGAGTCTTTCCAATCGCGTCTCATCCATTTGCAGGGTCTCACGCAGTTCTCGCACGTATACGCCCAAAACCAGCTTTAGCGTCCGCACGTGGTTTATTTCAGTCTGAATCAGCTCTGTCATAAAAACCACATACTTTTTTTACATTTCTACGAGACAAAAATAAAAAAGTAACAAAAAAAGTTATCACACCCCTTACCATGTATTACGTCCTGTCTTTTGATTGCATCTTTGGAAAAGTTTTTTAAATAATTCTGGTCAACAGCTAAACTCCAAGTGGGAGCTTCAAAATCCCGAGCATCTGCTTCCAGATCTTCACGCAGCGCATTATAACGTCCATCTGTGTAGAAGAGGGAGTAAATATACACTTCATTGACATCAACAAACAAGACCTGTGATGACAACAAGCTTAATGGCTACAGTAACTAAACGGGTTAAATAGCCAACCGTCAATATTGATGGAGTCGGCAGAATATGTGGACAGGACATTTGAATCTTCTGGCAAGGACTTGATTCTCACAGAATCGATTTCTTCCATCTTATCTTCTGAAAAATTAAAAGACAGCCAGAAGACAAATTAGTATTAGTAAAAGTATAAACTCTTTAAATAATTATATATATATATATATATATATATATATATATATATATATATATATATATATATATATATATATATATATATATATATGCCAATGTTGCTTCTTCACAAAAAAGCTGCTGTACTGTTACTACAGTTCCTGTCCAGGATGCCAGAGCACTGACCTGTGGCCGTAGTGATAACCAGAGGCGGTTAAAGGCTGGAGGACGCAGGTTTATCTTTGCTGTGAGAGGGTCATGTCTGCCAGGTAAGTCATGGAGCAGATACAGCCAAATGCAGGATGAATAGTCTCTGTCAGACCTGAGCATAGAAGCAGAAAGTTAGCTCGGTCTGTCATTTAAAGGAACATTCTGGACAAAATACAAATTTAGATGCATCAACATAGTTTCTTCCTTGTATCCTTGCACAGACATAATGTAGAAGTTACTGGGTTTCCAGGATTTACATGTTTATATTTAGCTGAAAAGATGTAAATGGATTACCATTCTTTTGCAAACTATTAAAGGGACAAGTGGAAACTATTTTCTGTGGTTATTGGCAACATTTGACAGTTTTTATAAACTAGAATTAACCTTAAATGTCTATTTTTGTGGGATCAAGTAGGGCACTTATTTGTCATGTCATTAAAATTGAGAAAAAATAATTTGAGAACATTAGTCATTATACAAGTAATTTGTGCAAATTTAATTGGATCCATACACAACATAAGAACTGAGTAAGAACAAATTAATGAAGGTGCGTTTTCAGAGAAGTTTTAAAAAAATGTCAGAGTTTGGACAGATCTGATATTTGAGGGTAGCCTATTCCTTGGGAGGCTTGGGTCCATAAGCTGTGAAAGCAAGGTCACCCTTTTTTTTTAGTCTGGTCCTGGGGACAGAAAGTAAGCTGAATCCCTCGATCTTAGTGATCTTGACTTAGATTCTGGGTGAAACAGTTCAGATAGGTACAGGGGAGCTAAATTATGCAAAGTTTTAAAAACAAAAAGCAAAACTTTAAAATCTATTCAAACTGAATCGGTAGCCAGTGAAGCGATTCAAATTTACAATTTCCCAATGAGGCATGCAGCTGCCTTTTGGACTAATAGTAGACGGGTGATATGTTTCTGAGGAACTCCAATATATAAAGTATAAATTACAATAGTCCAATCTGGATGTTACAAAAACATAGCTAGACTCCCAGATTGCGAAAAGGCCTGTATTATCAATCCAGACGCATAAATTCCGAATACAGGTGGTACTGTAAGGTGACAGCGTTTGAAGGTCACAAGCATGTGTACGACGATCACTGGGGCCAAACAGGATAATTTCCATCTTGTTTTCATTCAGACTCAAAATGTTACCAGTAAGCCATAGTTTCAGTTTATCTATACAGTCCAGTGGTGGCTTTATAGCAGACTTGTCATCACGATTTAGAGGCAAGTAAATTTGGGTATCATTGGCGTACAGGTGAAAAGAAAAGAACATTCAGGTTTGATCTATTTTGGTTTGACTCCAGCACACGCACATGTTGAAGTGGAGCAGCAGTGATCAAGGGAATGCATAAACTTATAAGATGATAAATGATAAACTGATGTAATGAATTCAACATATAGATTTCATTACAATGCAAGTTTTGGATAAAAGTGGCTTGCCAAATGCAAAGCATCAACACCAAGGCTACTAGACACAGGCAAGAGAAAGGGTGTGCTAATTCTGAGAACACAGGAAAATGAAACAAATCTGTTTCTTCTCTGAAACAGCAAACTGGTTTTAGTTTGTCACATTCCTAAGCTCTTGTCAGACAAGGTTAAAGAGCAGAAGACATGACTACAGTGAACAGGCTTATTTTTTAATGGATCTTTTTTTTTTTTGACTACTTTTTTTTAGCAAAAATAGTATTGGCAAATTTAGAGGAAAGTGAAATTTGAATAAAAATGTATATTTGCATAGATAGAGTCAGATATAATTTGCCTTATCTGAAAGAAATGAAATGTTTCCTCCCGTTTCCGGTATGTATAGCTTTGAAGCACAAAAGGATTTTTTTTTTTTTTTTACACAAACTCAACAGCCAAATATACAACTGTATTTGTATATATCATCATTTACATGTACAATTAAACAGTTTCTTTCAAAAGTTCTATTTTGTGTTATGAAATAAATTAACACATTTAATGAAGTCGCATTACTTTATTACTTTTATTATGCAAGGGCATCTTAACAATTTGTCAAAAGTGACAGTGAAGATATTTATCATATTACAAAAGATTTCTATTTCAAATAAATTGTTATTTTGAACTTTCTATTCATCAAAGAATCCTAAAAAAATATCAGTTTCCAAGGGCCTACTTCTATCCTGTTTTCCATTTTAATTGTTTAATATTAATAAAAAAAGGAAGTTTAATCATTTGATTTAATTTAACATTTTAATAATTATATATAATATATTATATATTTGCCAATGCTCTCACCTCATTGATTTCCTCATCAATACCTATTCTACCTTGAACTATCCTAAGTGATGACTCACTGAAACTTTGTACTAACACTTCTTGTGTTTCCTGCCTTGAATCGCTTGTATTCCTCAAGCTTCTGAATAATTGTAAATGTAAACTTGAACCAATGAACAGTTGTATCTGTATTATTTAATGTTAACAAAGATCAATACATAATTTAACAAAGTTAACATTAGGTAATGCATTAGCAATGAATGAACAGTATTATTATTTGTTTTTATTGTTATTTTCAGAAGCTTTTTCTACTGTACAAAACTAATTATGCGTCAGTTTCTTCAAGATAAACTGAAGATTTGTTTGGTGGGTTTGGTAGTGAAGGTCTTCGAGTTTCTGTGTGTATCTGACAAAAGTTCTACCAAATGCAATGGTGAAATGTTTGTGAGGTGACCTCTGCAAACAGCTCTGGAGATACTTTATGAGGAGTGTCCTCATGTAGTGAGATGGCAGATGCTGAAAACCCCTTGAGCGTGACATGCTGAGCAGAATACACTCCTTTCAAAAACATTTTAAAAGTGTTATGATTACACTGCAAGCCTTAGTGATCAATTCCGATTTATGGTTCAGACTCGACTTATCTGTACAGCTGTTCACATTGTTGTTTAAATGTGGCCAACATCAGATTCCAGTGTGAAAAGATTAAAAAGAACGGAAAAAAGAACGATAAAAAGACGTCACGCTGCATGCTTTCATACAGAAGTAATCACAGAGAACATTAAAGTGATTACGCATTTATTCATTAGTGTAATCTCCTGGGGAAGACTGTGAATTTATGCACAGGCAATATGAAAAAAACAAAGATTAGGAAAAAAGAGAGCAGAGTTTTTAAACATATGATACAAGCCCTCATGTTTTGCTTGTATAGAGCAGTCACTGTTAGTTCACTTCTGACACATCACTGTCCTTCCACGTCTACCTTTCACAACGGTCTTTAACTTCAGGTATGTATATATCTTTGAAGTGACTTCCATGACCACAGAATTGAGATGAATGTTGCTCTAGACTAGAGTGACATGAAAGTCACATGAATTACATTATGACAACGGTATTGTTGTCATTTAGGGCAGTCAAACGAATAATCACGATTAATCGCATCCAAAACAAAAGTTTGTGTTTACATAATATATGTGGGTGCATTATTGTGTATATATATATATATATATATATATATATATATATATATATATATATACATACACACACATGCATGTATATTTAAGAAAAAAAATTATTATTATTATATTATTATTTATATATAAAATATTTATATATAATATAAATTATATATATAAATATAGTATATATGAAAATATTTCTTAAATATATACAAGCATGTGTGTGTATTTATATATATATAAAATAATTATAAACAGTGCATCCACATATATTATGTATTGTAAACACAAACTTTTATTTTGAATGTGATTAATCGCGATTAATCGTTTGACAGCCCTAATGTCATTAAGTTGTGATGGGAGAAACTAGGGCTGCTCGATTATGGAAAAAATCATAATCACGATTATTTTTGTCAGTATTGAAATCACGATTATGCAACACGATTATTTCACATGACTTTGGGAAAGTGTTACATTTATTAAAAGATACCTTTCAAAAATTATTATTTTTTTTTTTAAATTTGAGCATTTTGTTGTAGCTATTAAACAGACCTGCAAACTCACAGAGGTGACATGTTAAGTCATTTTTTGTGGGTGGGGGGAGGGGTGTTATTTACCTTTTATAAAGGACACTTTTTTAAACCTTAATATAACTAAACATGTGCTATCTTCATGTCAAATTCTTACATTTGATCAAATTCAGTTTTAATAAAAAGAGCTGCTATCAATCAAATTAATTAATTTACACAGCAAAATTGCAACTGTAATAAATAATTTTATGAAGTTAATGTTTAAACCAATAATAAAATAAAATCAATGATACCTTTAAACAATAAATCAATAGGTGGTGGCAAGTGACCATCTTAATAAATGAATCATTGAGTCATGCATTAAAACGATTCGTTCAAAATAATGAATCATTCAATAACAAAACACAGTGCTTAGTGTTGCTTTCTCGTAATAAAAATACAACTATTTTCGTCGGTGAAATGGAACAAGCCAGTCAATAATTGCGTCTAAAATGTAAGTTACTACATATAAACCAGGTAACTTGTTTATTAAACTATAAATTCAATGTAATTGCAATCGTGATATAACAGCTACTTGGTCATGTTATGTTACTTAACTATATCATATAGCCTATTATAAATAGAAAACCTCAAACTTTACCTCAGTATGTTTCTTCTGTGAGTTTTGTGTGTGCTGTTATTTTAATTGTTTCACTAAGTCTCAGACAGGCAGCGCAGCTTCAGAAATACACTACCTATCCATTATCAATCGCTATACTGACTGTATAAGATCAAAACCATTCACTTTTAGATAAAAAATCAACTTTTCTCGGACAAGTGTTAAGGTCCTTTCACCTGGACGCGATTTTGACGCACGAATAATTCGCGCGATGGTTTTATTTTTTGATCAGCTGTTTACCCGGTGTTCATTCCCGATGTGTTTCGTTCAGTAAAGCGGCGGCACAGATGATCAGGTCACGTGCGCTCGCGCTGCAGTGGTCGTGTAGACAAAGATCGCGTCAGCTCGAGATGGTCTCTCACTCCATTAGATATTAAATTAGCCAATTGTTATTGTGAAGTTTATCGTGCTTGCAATTGATGACTGTAGGCTGAGCGAGTTTATGGCTTCGGGAGGGGCGGATGTGCGCGTCATTCAGAACACTCAATTATAGTGTCCTTTCAAAACAGAACGTGCATGGCAAAATAATCGTTTTTTCTCGATTGTGCTATTTTGGAGATCGTTGGGAACCAAAATCGAAATTGAAATCGAAATTCGATTAATTGCACAGCCCTAGGAGAAACTGTTTTAATAAATAAAAAAAAACAATCACCTTGTTCAACTTATGAATTTGATATGCTACAGTTGTACAGCACTCAGCTGTTACAATGGCAAACAGGTCCATCCTCAAGAAAGGCATGATACACCTTGTGAGCACACTAACAATGCTTAATAGCACTCGAACAATGTGTGTGCTGCTATTCAAACAGTACATTCATTCATAAAGACATGTGTAAAGTGCATGAAGGCTAAATAAAAGAACCTGCCCATAAACGCATGACTATTGCTTCATTATGAGAAGGATACTGACTAGGATGCACATTTCATCTCCAAATTCAGCAGCATCTTGATGAATGGCAGTTAAATTCAAATTGCTGGGGGACCAAAAAGGACCAAGTCACACTAAAATAATACTCAGAGCTCAGACCTGCCCTCAGCATGTAATTGCCGTTTCCTGCAGGTGGTTTCATTACTGTACTATTCAAGCTGAATGATAACTTCTGCTGCAGGCTGCACCTCCCCTGAATCATCCGCTGGATAGAGATGATTCATGAATATAGCCAAGTGAAATGAGACTAAGGCTTATGCTTATCGGTCAAACAAGAAAAGCAGGCTGCTCCAGTCTGCAGCAGAGAGTAGAAACAACAAACACCCTCCTTCCTTTACATTTAGAATAAGACACATTAAATTTGACACCTCCACCATCATTGTTTAGGCTATTTTATAAACTAAAACCTGCTGTTTTGAACTAAAACAGTGGGAGGGCATTGGTTACATTAATATTAACGGATTCGCTCTAGTTTTCATAGTGTGATCATGAATTCAGCAGCTGCAAAATGTGAGGATTTCTTGTTTACACACGCTGTAACTGATTTACTAGTTCTGTTACTGTGTGAAAAATGCCTGGCTTGCAAACTGGCTATGACCATGAAGCTAACCTCCCCCTCTCACACATCAACAGGCCAGATAAAATAATGAAAGTCTCTGTTTCACACACAAAAAAAACAGATAAGCTACAGATTACGCATAACCTTAAAAGATGCTGACCTTTTATTGCTAGTTTAAGACAAGGTTTTTTGAGATTCTAGTTTGTTTCAGATGAATTTGGCTCTTGATCAGAGTAAAGGAACAGACTGACCGAGTAGCAGTTAAATTTTGACATGTTATATTGAAAGCTGTAACATACTAAATTGTAAATAGTATATATGTTACTAGTACTTAATTTCTTATTTATTCGTTTAAATTATCAGTTAGATAGATACCAGTAGGAGGGACAGGTCGTATTAATTCAGACACAAGCTCTTGTTCAATAATAGTAGGCTACTTCTTTCTTCTACTAACTATCCTAAGTTAGTATCTATTCCTGATTTTCTGGTGATATTATTAGAATCTATTATTTATTTATGAGACACTAGTTTCACTTTTTTTTTTACTTTGTCATTTTGAATGACTAGTCAGGGTTATTATAGTTAACTAAAACCATAAAAAATGTGCAACTTAAAATAAAATATTAAAAGAAAAATTAATTGCAAAGACAATATTTCTCCTTTAGTTCATCTTTCATTTAGTTTAACTTGATGGGCTAAAATAGCAAACACAATTTAATAAAAACTATATTAGTATATCAACAGTATATCCATGCCAACTTCATATTTACAAATTAAAATGTCCCTATAAGATTTTTTTTCAAACATTTCTATAAACAACTGGAATACAGACGTGTCTATTAACCAGTGTCTAAATATTTACTGCAGGAAAAACAAAATATATTTTAGTATCAAGTTGAATAGTTACAAGTAGCTAACATAATTCAAATTGGTACCATGGACAAATGGAAAACATACTAGTTGGAAAATTAATAGTTGACATTTGAACCACAAATTTGCAATTTGTTGATGTTGCAAATAATAGTTAAGCATCACAACCCAGCAGTATTGCAAAGGAACAATTATTACCAGAAGGTAATGAATAAATGACATATACCAGTATGAGGTATAAAAGGTTATTAGTGAAACTGAAAAATATTCTAGTCACTGCTGGATTAAGTATAAGTATCTAGAACACAGGGGAGGGAAAGTTTGATCATCTTACAAACAAAAAATCCCAGGCAGGACCACAAACCAACCTCACTCAGCTTTTCTACAGGTCGGTGAAACTAGTATCATGAGCGAATGAGGTATTAAATCAAGAGTCAGATTTCGAGGAATGTAATGGTCGAACAGATAACCCATCCTTCATTACTCATCACCAGACCAGAGGTGTAAACAGAGAAATCAACAGATCAGAAAACATGACGTGGTTTCATTGACCACATATAGTCGCAACTATAAACATGCCATGCTCTGCTAAAAATAAAATACTAATTAAAAAACACGCACATGATGGTTATTTCAGAAGAGACACCATTATTAATCCTAAAGTGAAATCACGGCGAAACTTTCCCTATTACTGGAATAACTTACGCCGCACTCCTCTCAAGTACATCCGCGAAGATAAATGAATGATAGGCCACGAAAAACTCTCAAAGTAGCCCTTAAAATACGTCGTATGTCTCTAAACAAAGTCAAAATTATGATTTAGACATGAGAATACATGTTCTGTAAACTATAAACCACAACGCCAATTAAATAACACGAGGCCTCGATGACAAACTTTAAACACAAAGAGGCTCGCGCAAACTTTAGCTACTAAAGTTTCTACTTACCATTTTTAAAGAAACATCATATCCTATCCACTTTTTCGGGACAGTTTTTTAGTTCTTTCCTATCTTATCTTCTTTTTTCGACAGAGTTTCTTTTCTTAAGCATCCACCATACCGGTAACAACAAGTGCAGTGCAAACATCTACGGGGACGATGAATATGTCCTCGTACACACACTCGCACGCACACGCAGGCACACACTTCAGCGTTGCTTCACTCGAGGCATGACGGGAACAGAACAGAAGGCGGCGGGGTTTGTTCACACATCCAGCAGCACTCCTTCTTTTCTTCACAGTTCACACCAATGTTATTTTAGTACAGCTGTAATTCTATTAAAATTTTGTATTCATATTTTGACTTAGATTTCATTTGATTAAATACATTTTAAGATTTTGTCATTTGTTGTGTTTTTAATAAAAAAAAAAATCATGTCTATACTATACTTTTTTCCCCCCAGATTATTATTTACAGTAATGTACAGTTATTTTAGTAGCCTACATCAGGTGAAATTGAAGGAAATGAAAAGTTTAGGGGTTTTTTTTATAGATTTTAGTTAACGTTTAGGCTATTTTATTTAAAGTAGGCCTAATTACGTTTTTCTAGATGAGTTTTTAATTTATAATAACCCTGCCTCACGTGTTAAAAAAATAAACAAGAAGCCAACTAGATTTATATTTCCTGAAGTAAACAAGACAGTAAAAGAAGTGGATTGGTATAAAGGAGAGAATATAGAAATAAATCGATAAAGGAAATTGAACATGTGTGAGGTGAGGCCAAATAGCCTACAAGAGAAAATAACTCACAATAATTAACTGCGCTTGAATGACTTTGCATTCCACTTTTTAATGAAAATGGAACTTTGCAGTCCATATTATGGCACAGTGACATCACTGCATTCCACAGAACCTGATCTCTGGTCACTGTCAGACCACTCGCATCTCCTCTTGATACATGCAGTTGTCAAGTGTAAAGCAATGGATAGCAAAGCAACAAAAAGCACCTCAGTTCCGGAACCTGAGGGCTACTGGTGAAATGTCGCTCCACCATGGCGAAAACTTCTCTGTCTCCTCCTCATTGGCCGAGGACGACTACTGGATGTCGTGGGACTTGTGGGACGAAGTAATAGACTGGGGTGAAGAGGAAAGGACAGTCCCAAGAATTAAGGACCTGTGGAACCCAATCCACTATCCTGTCAGGTGCAGGATTGTGAGGAGACACAATAATGTGGAGAACAAGAGAAATTAAAAAAAAATCTGAGGTGCCTTTTAAAAGCTGGAGACATTAACTGGGTAGAACAGGAAAGAAGTTATTGAATACTGGATGATTTACTTAAAAAGTAAAAATATATATTTAAAAAATGAATGAATGACATTCAGATTGGGGCTTAAACACTTGGTGTTACTCAAATGCTTTGCTGTTACATAAAATATCAAGTGCATTCCTAGTGGTGAAGTTGAAGGTAGATCTTTGTGAAATAGGGTGGACCTCTATTCTGCACCTCTATCCAATGATTTGTTTATTTATATATATATTATTTATCAGTGACTGAAGAATCCCATTTAGGCTGACATTGTTAAACTTGAAAAGATAGATTTATATTAAATATAAATAAGAGACAACGTCCTGTTTGTGGGATGAACTTTATCATGATCTTGCATTTTTGTCACATGTCTCTTCACAGTTTAGTTACCACACAAATTGTGCGAATTTGATGTAAAACACTTCCTTTGATAAAACTATCCTCCATCTATGCCCTGTGCTTCGAAAGACTTTCTCACAACCACTCACAAGTTCACACGACAGTAAAACACGACAGAAACACATCTATTCGCTCATCTTGAATGCACCTCACTGCTTTATTTACAGCAGTTATTTCCATTGATATCAAGATTTGACATCTGAAGCCAAAGGCATCTAGTAGACACTCCTGTGCATCTTGGAGTTGCTGGCTGATCAGAGGTCCAGGATGATTAGTAGAATTTTCGGATTAGAAAAAATAAAGATTCGAGACAAACATGTAAAAACATTTCTACAACCGGCAATAACTCGAATGACATGTCAACTATGTACAAAAACATCAATAATATATTTATATATACTTTTATCATCATCTATACCCACTAAAATATATCAAAGCAGCAACTATTGGTCAATCTGAGGAACTCTTTTAGTCAAAAGTCCTGAAAAAAAGTTTAAATATCCTTCAGCTGTAAATGTGTGAACACCGGGAGGAGAGGGGAAGAAGAAAAGGAGCACAGGCAAGCAAATAAATAAAAAAATAGAGTCCAAAAATCTGTTCGTTCTCTCTGTGTAGTCTGGAATACTGAGTAGCAGGTAGAAAAGCAGTGTCTTCTGTACCTGTAGACAGTTTGTTCTTGGAAGGACGCTAAATGTCATCCAACAGTTCCCAAGTTCAACAGGTTTGCCACCAAAGCCAAACGTGTACAGATTCAGACACAACTCCATGTTGTCATGACATAGGCCACAAACAGAGTAAGGTCACTTCTTTTTTTTCCATCTATATTTTGTCTTTTCTGGAGAGAGTTGGTGGATGAGGAGAGAATCTGAGGAGATGTAAGGTTTAAAGCAGCCTTCTGGTTGTCTGAGGTTAATTTCACAGTTTGTTCCATTTGACCAGTTCTTGAAACTTGGCAATATATATATATATAAAAAACAGAAAAGAAGCAGTTAATGTGTATTTTCTTCTTCAAATAAAAAAAAAAACCCCGCACCAGTATCATCATCATCATCATCATACTGAGGCAGTAGAGAAGAAAACAAATGTCCTGAGATTCCTTTCTGAAGGGCTTCTGATATAGAGCTCAATAAAAGTGAATCTATAAAATGATGAGAAAAAAAAATATTCTAATATAGCTTGATGGGGTTAATAATATTAGGAAGGGTTAGATCGGGGTAGGGATAAGATGCGTCCATTTTTCTTGCCGCCGTTCATATGCGTGTACGGCACATGCTCCTCATAACTCCCTCGAAGGCCCACGGATGAGCCCTCGTCGCCATCTAGACAGCACTCCCTCTGAGAGTACGAGGAAGGGTCCAACGGGATGCTCTCCATGTTCTCCAGGTCCATATCAAACTCTTCCGTCTCAGGCGGCTTGTTCTCCTCACTGTAGAAGAAGGAGACCTCCTGAAAAGAGGGATGCAGATCCTCCCGGAGCATCTCGATGATCTCCTGGAAGCTGGGCCTCATTTTGGGATTGTAATGCCAACTCATCTGCATCAGGTTATGCCTGGAAGATCAGGAAACAGGAGACATGTCAGTTAAAGACTGATTTCCTTAAAATTCCATTACGTTTTTTTAGGCTATAGGCTATATTCATGGCGAGATCAAAGTGGATAAAAAGTCATACAATTAACAATAAACTATACAGTAGGAGACATTTAAAGGGATACTCAACGTTTTTTGGAAATAGGCTCATTTTACAACTCCCCCAGGGTTAAACAGTTGAGTTTGGCCGTTTTGGAATCTATTCAGCCAATTTTCTAATATTTAAAAGAATATCAGTAACCAGACAGTTTCTGGACCAGAAACTGTCTGGTTACTGATATTCTTCTAAATATCAGAAACTCGGCTGAATGGATTCGAAAACGGTAAAACTCAAATGTTTAACCCTGAGGGAGTTGTAAAATGAGCCTATTTCCCAAAAAAGTGGAGTATCCCTTTAAGACTAATATAAGAGAATATGTCTAATACATTCAGGTGACAAATATCAGCTACACACATCTATGAATTAAAACATTGTCTATTTACATTAAAAAAGAGCAGTCCAGTCAAATATGTTAAACAGTCATTGTCGTTTGACAAGGAAAGCATGATGGTGGTTCTTCACCTTTCAATAAATAACCATGTGTTAATCTTAAATGACCTAAAAGGGACTATAAAGTTCGTATACTAGGATTCATTTGCTAATAATTACCAGCTTGTTACTAATTGTCTTCTAGTAAGGAAAAAAATAAAATAAAAAGATTATAAAACAATTCTAAACAAAATATTAAAAAGAAAACTTTGAAGTTTCTAGAAAAAAAACAAATATTTTGTAGCAAATACAGAAAAAAATGCATAGCTTAAAATAATAATATAAAAAGATCAATCTTTTGTGATATGCAGGTGAAAATATTGTCAGGGCAAGTAGACTACTATAACTACTGGTCCAACTGACCAGCAGAAAAAAACCCCTTCATTATGAGTCCAGATACAGAAATTATTGCAATAAACACCTACTTTGAGATGTTAACACAGGCACAATTTCATTAATACACTCACAATCTGTCTGCGCAGTTGTCAGGTCGGTCCAGGTATCCTCCCTCCATCACAAACTTAAGGACTTGTTCATTGGACAGCCCCTGGTAGGGCTGCTCAGCCAGAGTACTGATCTCCCATAACACCACACCGAACGACCTTGACAAGCACAACGTGGGTAATTAGTGACTAAAACATACCTTAAAGATTCTCCTACAACAATGACGCCTGTCATTGTATAGTCGTTTGTGTGTGTGTGTGCACATGGTCGGCTCACCAGCAGTCTGAATGAGCGGTGAAGACTCCATCCTTCAGCGACTCAGGGGCCATCCATCTCACAGGAAGCAGGCCCTTCCCACCCTTTCTGTAGTAATCCGTCTCATAAATGTCTCTTGTCATGCCAAAATCTGACAGCAGTCAACACAAGACAAAATAACACCATTAGAACGCGCTTAAAATAATACATGACACAATCCACGAACGAGACATATTACAACACATCCCTGTGCTTCATCCACACTTGTACCTCCTTTTTCATTAAGAGCTTGCATTCAGCATCTAATTTTGGCACTTTTGTGTGGCATAGCTAAAATATTTTGCTAGCTTTGTGCAGTTATTTTATTTCAGAAACTTGCATACTAGACTCAAGAAGACTCAAGAAGTAAATCATGGACTAATTTAAACTTTAAACTTTAAATAAATATAGTCCTATCACATTACGTACCACCAATTTTTACGGTCAGGTCTTCGGCCACCATGCAGTTCCTGGCAGCAAGGTCACGGTGCACAAACTTCTTGGCGTTCAGGTAAGCCATGCCATCTGCTATCTCTGCGGCCATTTGAATCATCTCTTTCAGCGTTGGAGGAGGCCGACCTGGATTATTCTGTAACAACACAGTAAAACAAATATCCAATATTTAAAAAGTAAGTCTTTTTTGGGGGGGATTTTAATGTGTAATATAAACTAATCTAATATTCAACCACCTTAAAATGGATCTAATAGTTCTAGTGAGTCTGATAGTGACACTTCTGGTATGATTTGTTACCTCTGAGTCAGGTCTGAGAGAACGCAGAAAACTCTTCAGATCTCCATGTGTCATGAGCTCCATCACCACTAGAGTAGGCTGGCCTTTAGACACCACCCCCAGCAGCCTCACCTAACCCACAAAAATCATGTTAGTTACTGTACATATCCGAATATGTCGAGTCCAACCAGTGTTATTGTTAACTAAACCCAAGACTATTAAATCATTTTCAGTAAATCAAATAAAACCTGAAAAGCATACGTCGAAAAAGGTGATTCATATTTTAGTTTATAAACTGGCAATAAACACATTTATAATGTCTATTTTTTAAAATTAATTCTATTGTTTTAATCTTTTAATTCATCTAAAAATCCTGAAAAATGTATTCCTTGGTTTACACAAAAATATTATGCAGCTGACACTGACAATAATAAGGACCATAATCAATATTTGAGTACCAATAATAATAAATAATAACTGATAATGATGGAGCACACAAATCAAAATATATGAAGGATCATGTGACTGAAGTCTAGAGTAATTTTAACATTTTAGTAATTTTCACATATTAAAATATATTCAAATCGAAAATTCTTATTTCAAAGAGTAATTACATTTTTAATAACACAGTATTACTGTATTTTTGATCAAATAAATGCAGCCTTGGTGAGCATAAGAGATGTCTTTCAAAAACATTGAAAATCGTAAACATAAATATTAGATTAAAAAAGTTGCCTAAATAACTATTAAATGTACTAAAATTTACAATTGAAATGAAAACTGAAAATATAAAAAAAAATTATAATAAACAGTATATAAACAAAACTAAAATAAGACTACAAAACATGCAGGCTGACATGCAAGAGACATGTCTTACCACATGGTGGCAGCTGAATGCCTTCATCACAGAAGCTTCATTGAGGAACTCAATCCTCTCTCTTAGGCTGGCCGACTCGTTAACCGTCTTCACCGCAACACAGGTCTGTGGCTCTCCTTTAACTATGTCCTTTCCGATGCCCTCATATACCATGCCAAATGATCCCTGGCCTAACTCTCGCAACAGATTAATCTTTTCACGTGGCACCTCCCACTCGTCTGGCTCATACACTGCACAAACACAACAGACATGCAGGACACACAATGAAAATGTCATATTTGAAATGGAACAGATCTCAAGCAAAAGAGAAAGTCATTTTAAATGTGATAATCTGCTTAAATCGATGGTTAATGTAATCAACTCTTCAATTAAAACATGTGCCTCAACCCTCAGCATTTGCAGCCAAAGGTCACATGCAGAGGGAAAGGAAAATTGCTCACCCTCATCTGGGCTGAAATACTCTGGGTTTGGAGAGGTGTAAAGTCGCCCAGTTGGACCTTCTGTTTGCCTGGTCAGATGAACACACAAAATTAAAGAAATTCAGTACTTACCTCACAAAAAATACTTTTGACAATTACAATACAAGACACTTACTTTTTCTTGAACATGAAAAAGCCCACACTTCCCATCACAAGTAGTAAAAAGACACAGATCACCGGACCAATCACAATCTTCAGCATGTTGGATGGGTCCACACCTGTTCACAAATACAATAAAAAAAAAAAAATATATATATATATATATATATATATATATATATATATATATAATAGGTGTGCACTTTCAAACCAAATTGTGTACAGGTGCAGTACCCAATGGAGCGAATAATAATTACAAGATTAAATAAAAACATATGATATGTATACTGATATTAATAGGAAGCCTTAAATACCAAGGAAAGTTTTTTTTCTTTCAAATTAATATATTATAAGTACATTAAAAATATTTAAATAAAACTTATTCAAAAGTTTAACCAAATAAAAATTATAGAAAACAGTATTTATAGTAAAAAAAAAAAAACTTAACTGATGACATCTTCCATATAGAACAACTGTAACATTTTTACTATTTTTTCTCTAATGAAGACCAAGAGGTTGAAACTTTGAAATTTGTTCAATACAACTTTGTGTCAATAGTATTAGTGTGTGAATATTTAGTCTTTTTAGTCTTAATATTCATAGGAATTATGGACAAGGCATCTTACGTAGGTCCTTAACATAGAAGTGTGTTGGCTCTGTCCACGATCCATTGCCTGCCAGGGAGGTTGCTCTGATCCGCACCGTATAGTTCCCAGGGTGCACCACTCTCAGCTTGCAGCCTCCGTCTGCAATATAATTCTTCCTGGATACGCAGTGGTGCAGCTCCTAAGACATAAAGGCATGCAGTTAGATAGATAACCCATATTGCAGTGCACGTCGGACTCAAGCCACCCATTATCCAGTGGCAAAGGCTCTGTTTTTATCATGTTTTTAAAATCCATCTCACAATAATAGTAAGTAATACATATAAATATTACTCATCAGACTTTAATGAAACCGCCATAGGTCAGTGTAAACAGTTACAACAGTGTTTCAAATCCATCAACCGAAAAAGGTGCAAGTGCCGCTAAGTGCAAAACCATCATGTTTTGCTTTGCTTACAACAATTATTAACCTTTATATAATCATCACTTGTTTACCCGAGGCTTTTTGTTAAAACAGCATTAGGAACATTACTACTGTCTCCGGCTGGATCTCTCCATGGTTACAGAAATACACAGCTGATGCAATTATGCTAAAAAAGCTTGTTTATTTGGAGATTTCAACAGGATTGATAAAAAAATCAGTTTAAAAGTGCAGCCAATGTTCATGGGAGCAGAGTGCAGGCTTCGATCTCCATCCAGTGTAACAACTCACCTCTGTATCTCCCAGTCTCTTGTAATGGACTTCATAGAGAATAATCATGCCGTTAGGGGCCTTAGGCTCCATCCACCTGATGTGTACAGAGTACTCAGACACCTCATAGATTATCACACTCACAATGTCATCAGCCTTTTCTGTAAAAAAACAGAAACGAACAGATGACAATAGCCAATAAAAAATAGCTATACTCAATGAAATAATGCATCATAACATTACAAATCCACACCTTCGGGCATGGTGCGGGCACTGACGTAGGCCGCCATACTGCAGCGAGCTGGGTCACTCTCATGGTTGCAGGCATGGATTTCTATCTGGTAGCTGGTGAAATGGCGCAGATTGGAGATGACTGTTGACTCTTTGGCATGAACAATCAGTGAAATCTTATTGGCCTCTGCTTCCTCCTCTGGGCTACGAGTGGCAGAGCCGTTGGGCAACGAGGAGGACGTAGTGAAAAGACGAGAGGAGGTCCTATTGGCAATGCCCACCAGAGATCTGCGCTGTCTTGATGGCCTGGGTACACAGAAACAGGTAAAGCGAAGGATGTCAGTCTAGATTTAGGTTCAGTCTAAAAGGTGGGTTAAGTCCTCCTGTTGACATTTTCTATTGAAGCAGGTTGTTAGCAGAAACACACTCGTTATGAAAGAGAATTTGATTGGACAAAAATACTTATCACCTTTAACACAACTAAGATTTTGTTTGGTTTTTTATTCAAACTTCAATTTGACAAGGATGGATTGAATTGATTTGAAAACGCATTCTATTACTATTGTATTCATCAAAGAATCCTGATACTAAGCAGCACAAATGGTTTCAACATTGTTGATAATAATAAGTGTTTCTTGAGCACCAAATCAGCATATTAGAAAGTTTTTGAACTTTTGAACAAGCATTTCGGTTCTTGAACAGCTAAGAGTGAGTTTAATCAACGCTAGTATGTTCAGTTTTTGTTAAACATATGCAAAAGCGATTCAAAAGCATATGGAACAGTCTGTTCTCTAATCGCCCTGGCAGTACTCTGATGTCATACACCGAGCAGTCTGTGCAGAGCTGCTTTAAGTCAAAAAAAAAAAAAAGTGAGCAATTTGAAGTGGACAAAACCTGAAGTTGGCAAACTTGAAGTGGGTTTAACGGTAACCTGAAGTGGGCATAACCTGAAGTGGGCGTAACCTGAAGTTGGCATAACACGACGGGGCCTAGCTTGAAGGTTGCAGACAGATTCTGTTGCAAAATTCCAGTTCATTGGGTTCATTACAAGTATAACCTCTAGAGGGAGCAAAGGAGCATTTCATGTGGTTGGTTTTAACTATTCAAGTGGTAAACCACTACCAGAGCACCACAGCCTTCAGTTATTTCCTCATATATATAAAAGCTCAGGACAAGAAGATTCAGCACTTTTGGTGTGTTCTAAGAGCCAAAGCATTTCCGAGGATAAAATCATCTCAAGTAAAACAATATTTTAATATCTAAATAAAACAAATCAAATACTTTTTATCGACTGTAAAGTTACTGTGAATAAAATGCACATCTGCAAAACTCAACCATAATATGTAGATCAATGAAGAGCGAGAGCGAGACAAACCACCTTTGTAAGAGTCTGCACTTCCTCTGAATGCGTTTTGGTTGTCTTCGTCAACATCAACAGACAACATCTTCAACCCAAAACAAAGATTACACTAAACCAAGGCCTGTACAAGGCATGAGAGAAAGTTTGTGCGTACGTGGGAGTGTACATGTGTGTGTAACAGTAGAACGAGATCTTTAGAGCCAGCTGTGAGCTTCTGAAGGCCAAAGATACACATAAAGGTGGAAACGCACCAAACAAAAACATGTACTCAAGGTCTTGATGGAGTCAAAAACAACCAGGCGAGGGAAAGTGGTCTGACTACTGCTAAGACGGACAACCCTGAGCTTAGAACTCTGGAGAAAACAGATGAACACCAAAACAACATGAGAATCTTCACCTAGAGGCTCACATCAGCTGAAGATTGAGAAAGAGTCTTAGAATAGAAAAATGTCTGTTTCTGAGCCCTTAACACTATTTTGATCATGGGGGAACTACATTGATAAATGATCAATCAGTTGATTATTTCATATATTAAACTAGACATTTCACATCTTGCACTATGCTCTCCTTCAAACTATATGAAAAGAGTTTGCACAAGTTTATTTAATGCAGGATATATAATAAAGTCGATAATGTATGCTATATATTATTTATACATGAAAATTGCTTATGTAATATATGCAATATACCATTTATACAAGAAAGTCTCTATGATATATTTATGCTATATTGCCACATTTTTTATAAGTTTATATAATGTGAGCATACATATGAAAGTCTATATAATGTATGCTATATATTGTCTATACATTAAATGGTATATGTAATATATACACATGTTTATATGTATGCTATATATTGTGTTATAATATATGTTACATATTGAGCGCAAAAATAGTAAAAATGTATCTTTTTTTCAGACTAATTTTATCTTAATTACCGATTTTATGATTAGTGTTTGCAGTTCTGATCTACACTAGTTAAATGAGAAACCGTGGTATTTACCTGAGCTCAAAGACTTCATTATGGAGGTAGTTCTCAAAGGTTTTGCGGTACTCTGACTCCTCCGCCTCTTTCTTCAGCTGTTTCTCCGTTTTGGGGCAAGCGCAGCAGCGTTTATCTTGGCCCTGCTCCTCGGTTTGGTTCCACTTCTGTTCCTCTTCGTTGTCCACTTGTGTGGGGGCTCTGGTGGGTAGCTTCATTCCTGAACAACAGAAACACAAGGATTCGATTTTGTTCTAGATAAAATTCAGATTCTTACCAACCCCAAACTTTTGGACGGTAGTGTTTATGTTTTATATAAATATGTCCATGTATGTTTTCTAACCTTTCTGACAGTAATCAAACTTGTAGAGCTCGCTAGCCTCTGGTTGCTGCTGGCAGAAGACTAAGTAGTGTGTGATGTTTCCGTTCGGATCGTTAGGGGGCTTCCACTTCAGAATGATCTGAGATGAGGAATTTGACGAGGATATGGGGTCCAGGGGCACAGAGGGTTCTGAAAAACAACAACAAACAACTCACCCATTAGTAAATGGTAAAAACAATAATGATTTTAAATAAGAACAAAGCCAAAAAGGTAAGACTAGTAGAAAAATAGACTCTTAACAAAAATATATTCTGGCTAGACCACATTGCCAGACTAGGTCACAGATGAGACAAGAAGAATAACGACAGCTTCCTCCTAAAAAGGAAGTAGAGGGGCACCATTGATGTGCGAACCCAACCGTTTGCCAAACCAGAAAGACAAAAAAGAGAGAAAAACCCTGAAGCGCTGCTTTCAGCTCTTGCCAACCAGCTGCTGAAACAATGTTATGTAGCTTAGTGAATGGTTATGTGGTTTATCAGGAAGGAAAGACAAAACAAGCTCAAAAGGAAATTAGACAGACACCTAGCTGGACTGAAAGCAAACCACATTTATTTTTTCTCCTAAATCACGGCCTGGCGTGATGATGCACACTGCTTGATTTCACACCACTGAAAGTCACCAGCGGCCTATTTTACCAGCCTTTGACCTCTTTTATTCGTCTTCCATACCAAAGCTGCAAGATTACCAGTTCTACTGAAATAGACTTAAAGAAAAGACTAGAGAAATGACTACATTTAGTTTTAACAGGTTTGGTAAGGAAATCATGAATACAAACGCTGTAAAGTGAAAGGTCTTAAAATAGTAAATGGATGTTCTGAACAAGTGCATACAAAAAACTGCTCATCCCAACTTTTTCACTTTCTAAATGAATCAGTCGCATCTGAAGCTCTTACTGGTAGCATTGGTGCGGACATAGATGATTTCGCTCTTTGCTCCGTGGACCTGGTGTTCATCAGAAGCGGAGAGCTGAGTTTTGACCATGATGGCGTACTGCGTCCACGGCTTCAGAGGGAGGATGAGGTAGCCGGGCTCCTGCTGTTCTTTTCCCTCTGTGGCGCGAGGTGGAGGGTCCACATCTGCTATGACCCAGCTGTTAGAGCCACATGCATCCTGACCATCGAACTCAGTTACATTCTTAAATGGCCTTGAGAAAAAGAGAGAAATGAGAAATCACTTCATTGCATTGAGCTAGACACCATTGTTAAAATGGTGAAAATGAAAACAGGGCTGTGAGACGACAAAACATAAAACATAGTGTATACTGAAGTTTCCTGAGGACAAAATGCTCTTGATTTTGGATGGTACTTCCAACATTCACAACACATTATATGCTCTCTACCTTGATTTTGGGTGCACCATACAGGATTTTCAGTTACTGTTTCTAAACACAACATTCAAACTTGTCCCCTCCTCTCCCCTGAGATGATTTATCACTTGCATACGCAGCCCAATCGACACAAGCCAACTCCAGCTTTTTTTTTTCAAATATTGTATTTATCATGCATAAATAGCATTTTTTTTTTGGCACACATGAAAGAACAGTTACGCTAATAGATAAATGATTGGCTGGGGCAACACATCCACTGGCCAAAGGTTGCAGTCCAAAAAAAGTCTCGAGCACAGGAATTCAAGAAGAAAATGTGACTCTGTAAACAAACACCACCGCACACTTCAGTAATTACGAGAGGCATTATTTTTGTATGAGTCGATACTTTTTTTTTTTATGAAAATCCTGCATAGTGCACCTTTAAGGTCCATTAAAAAAAAAAAAAGGTTGAGTCACTTACGCCTCTTTGTATAAAACCATGAATCCCAGAAGGTCGCGGAAATCTGGCGGCCAGAAAGGTTCCCATTTAATTATGATCTTGTCTGAAAGTGTGCGAATTTGGGTGAACTTCAAAACCTGGCTCTCACCTGGTCAAACACCAAAAACAATGTGTTCAGATTTATTTAAAAAAAAAGAGCACATGAGCATAAAGGAAATGCAAAGCAATGTCCTCCTCACATGAAGCCTGATCTCCATTGGTCTTTGAGACAATGTCATTCTTTGCTTGCCGGTTCTTAGTGCCAGTCACCTCCTCCATCTTCCGGATCTCTGACATGCAGAGTTTGGAGTTATGATGGAAAAACATGCGACCTTGCTGGATGGACAGGTTGTGTTTGGTCCAGTCCCACAGCTGACGCAGGTTCTGGTTATCGAGAGCGTAGAATGAATAATTCCTGATGGGAAATACAACAGCACACAATTAACAACAAATGAAGAGGAAGGAATAGATGACAAGCAAGACCAATGGATAAAGCCAAAAGTTTGGAAAAACTTCCTATGAAGAAGACTCATACCCGACTTCCTGCGTTTCTCCATGGATTATTCGAAGCTTGCGAAGGAAAGATAGAGAGACTAGGGCATATGAGTGTCGCACTGTCAGGTAGCCGGTGATCTCCTCCAGCTGCCCCAGGTTAGCTTCCAGCTCTGCGGCTATGTTATCTAACAGGGAGAGGTGGAAAGAAGAGCAAGTTTAAAATCTAAATTTAAGAAAGTCTGCACAATATTAAAATGTACAATGAAGTACAATAAGGCTACTCTGTAAACATTTTATATGTTTCTGTTATTGATTAAATTGAATTATTGGATTGAATTATTGGAAGTGAACACACACCCAAGGTGGTAATGCAGTCACAATGTTATTTATGATATTGTTATTTATTTTACTAATTATTTTTTATATTATTATACTCCTGAATGACTGACAAATAAATAAGAAATAAGAAATATTTAATTTATAATAATATAAAATAAAAATATTTTAAAAATATAATAAACAATAATAGTTTTTTTATTTATAAATAAATAAATAAAATAAATTCATAATAATAATAATTATTATTATTATTATATAACTGGAATGTAAATGCAACAACAGAACACAGTGATCAGAACCCATAATGGTTGCCACGGACAACAGCCAATTATAAAGTTTAGTCGTCATCATGTAAAAACTAGAGCCCGACCGATAAAGGATTTTGAAGGCCGATACAATACAAATATTTTTGGGTTTTAAAATCCGATATATCGGCCGATATTTTTTTTTATTAAATATTGTTGGATTTCACACACGTTTAAAAGAAAAGCTAACTTTTCCGCCCAAGATACGTTTGATACTTTTTCTCTATGTCTAAATGTTCACTCCTCACAAGTCTAACTTACATTTTACAATGCAGGGACTGTAACTAGAGATATGCTAGTTATAAATACAGTAATCATTACTTTATTTAGGCAGAAAAAGTTCATTGTGGTTTCCAAGCTCATTAATGTTAACGTTAGCGGTCTTCCACTGATGATAGTGGCATATAACTTTGTGGTTAGCTAGTCTATGATGAGCCATAATTTAGCAATAGATAACATCATACTGCAAATTGTAAAACATACATTTTCAATATAACAGGCAAAGGAGAGATGATTGAAGAGTGTTTCGTTCGTTTTTATTTTATTTTTTACATATTCATTTATCGGCCATTATGACTGCCGATACCGATATTTTGGAAAATGCCTAATATCGGCCGATATATCGGTCTGGCTCTGATAAAAACATTTGCAGAATGCGGATTAACCAATCAGAACCATGAATTCCAGAGAGCTCCACACTAAAGATTCCCTTTCTATGCTGAACAAAGTGGAGAGATTGTGTTGTTCTTACTCCCTCCGCGGATGTTGATGACCAAACTGCCGTTGATCACTGTGCATCCTCTCAGAGCCTGTGCCGAAGTGACTGAGTCTACTGTCTTCAGCCCCATGCACACTTTGGGACAAAGGCCAGCGCAAGGGGTGCAGTTCAACCTGTGGCACAGAACACAGTCACATGTACACAAAGCCACACGACAAACAAAAGCCATTCATTCATACGCGCTGTAAACGGACACAAAGAAATGTAGATATGATGGAGCGTTTCCATTCTCATTGACATCAAGGCAAATATGTAGCATTAAGACAATAACTGATTGTTTGTGTCAAGGACATGAATCCTGTTGCGCAAAGTGCCAGCGCTGTTTCGGTGGGAACGGGGGCGTGGATGACCTTGCAGGGCAGGCCGAGGGTGCAATCAAGGATGAATGAGACATTCACTCAGACGTGCCAGAGACAACTTAATCACTGATTGTTTTTGTAGAAGTGTTGCGCCTGACTGAGGAACTGTTTGTCCTCTGTGCATGATGCTTCCTGTGCCACTGTATCCTGTGAAACTTTGCTATGCATATTTGTAATACAGCTTTAATAAATTGAGAATCCACAAGCAATAAAAGATATGGCGGAGTGATTTTCATAGTCTGAACAATCATACTAGTGTCACAACATAATACCAGGTCTGAAGCAGTGTCAAGAATGTGCACAAACCACTGATCGGGCAAAGCTCAAGCCATTTCGTATGGGCTTTCGCTGTGTTTTGCACCTTGTTCCTCTTTTTTTGGTACCCGCCAAAAAGGACGGAATGTGCTGCTTTATCCAGCTAATCTGAAGGAGAGATGGTGCGTGGGTGAAATCCTTATTGCAGACATATCAGAGTCCAGTATGTCGTGTCTCCCTACGGCAAGGATTCAACTCAGAGTCGTTTATCTGTCAGTAGCCAGACGGCGCTCCCTGTCTATGCATCTGACAGACACAGAGAGACAAGCCAATGAGGACATGGATGTCGAAACTCCAGATATCTCAATGCACGCGGTTGACGTGCAGAGACTTAGCGAGGGCGGCAGCACGGGGTGTGAGACTGGACCACTGCACTGTTGTCTGTCCAGCCTCTGTGATTTGTGTGTCTGCTGTCCCACAGTGCACCCAAACTGCCCAGCCCAGGGGTCATAGTGGCAAGGGGGGAATCATGGGAAAGAGAGAGAGAAAAAAGGAACAGAAAATAGAAGTGTCCTATCTGGCAGAACATGCATTACAGGCTCAGCTCTGTCATCTTTTACTCACCTTATTTCTGCTTCAACCACATAATTTTTTTTTAATTCCAAGAAACACAAACAGGATGGCAATTCAGACTTTCAAGCTCCAAAAAGGATGAGAAGTAGGGCTGCCCACAACAAAAGATTTTTTCAGGTTAACTAAGAGTCATCCATTTAAGCCAATTGTCGACTTATTGCACGTTTATACTTGAATTACTTGAATATATACTGAGGAGATTACTAAATCATAACGAGCATTTAATATATAAACGTAATATATAGCCTATTCCATGCTCAAGCGCACGCGTAAAGCTCGCTGCAAAGCATTGACTGTCAATGAGACCAGAAACTGTCTGGTTACTGATATTCTTCTAAATATCAGAAAATCGGCTGAATTGATTCGAAAATGGTAAAACCCAACTGTTTAACTCTGGGGGAGCGGTAAAACGAGCCTATTTCCAAAAAAAGTGGAGTATCCCTTTAAAAGAATAAAATGGACTAATACCAAAAGGTTTCAAAAGTTTGTGGTCAGTAAGATATTTTTAAATACTTTATTCAGCAAAGAAACATTCAATTGATCAAAAGTGGCAGCAAAATTCAGCTTTGCAATCATAGTAATAAATTACATTTTAAATTAAATAAAAAATGCTGTATTTTTATCAAATAAATGCAGCCCTGGTGAGAATACAGTAAGACTGCTTTCAAAAATAGTTTTTGAATTTTTTTTCCCCAATCCCAAACTCTTGGACAGTAGTTTATTTTTTCCTGTCTGCTGCTCTTTATATCACAGCTCTAGACAGTTGCTAAGGGTATTATTTTGCCATGTTTAAGTATGTGTGATACATTTTTTAAATCTCCACTGTTTTCTTTGAGGGTTTTCGCTAGTGTCTGACCACAGCTAGACCAGAGAAATATCTGGAAATCAGACTGACCATTTTGAGGATAAAAAAAAAAAAACGTTCAATGTTCATGTGACCAATCACCCATCCTTCCATAGAGATTAAGCTATGAGACAATGGTTATCGTACATTTACACTACAAACAAACAAACAAACAAACTGTGTTCTGAAAAGCTCTGTAAAACAGAGTGTAGTAGTCTGTCGTACTCCTCCTTCTGCTCACTTATTTAAATGTGCACAACAGCACTGTCAAGCCTCACACTAGGTCAGTGCTGCTTTAAAACTCACACACTTCCTCATTAACATACAGTACATCCCTTTCTGACACACATACTCACTAAATTACCCTTTGTGCGCTCAGACAGTCGATTGAGGTCAGTACAACCCTGATCACTAAGCCAGATCAGTCTTTTTCTTCACTTATTGTCCCTGTTCCATGAATGAGATGCTTTCTTAATGGCTGTTTTCTCTCCGCTGTCCTTTTTGTTATTGTAAGAAAAATGTACAGTACATATTTACATATTCATCAATTCTGGATTTTCACAAATAGTATACCCCTGCAAGGTATTTCGAACTTTTTTCCGAGTTTATCGGGGCCTTCAGCCTAGTGAGACTTGTCTGACCTGCTGTTTTTTGGGTACTTTTCAGGTTGGGAGACCAGCTAGACCAGTTTAAACAAGTTAAGACAAGAAAACCAGGCTGAATTAATCAGTTTTTTTCGACAAGGATGGACAGCCAATCACTTCATACAGTATGAACAACCTTGAGTCCTCTGTGTTGTTTGAGTATATACAAAGCATCAAAATTATATGTTTTACCAGTAAATACAAACGAGAGGAAAATCCAAACTACTAGTTGGTCTACTTCATCCAGTTCGTTGACTCAGTGAGGCACAGAGTGGTCTAATGACCCAGGCATCCTTTGGGTCAAACATCATACACAAAAGATTTGGCTTATGTGGGTCCTCCTGACGCACACATGAAGCATTTGAAGTACCCTTTAGGACACTTGGGGATGTGTGCACTAGTAATTGTGCCTGTTCATTGAGTGGAGAGCATATAAGTAGTGGGTTACTTACGTAGTGGAGTTTACAGTGGTGTACCCAGAAGGGCACTCTGGGATGCAGGCACCATTATGGATGACGTATTCGTGGCAGTCACCTTTGCCCTGCTTGCACTTGTTGTGGAGCTCCTGGCAAAAGCTGAAGTTGACGCAGCGCCAGCCCTTATAGGTGTAGAAACCAGGTGGGCACTTTTCAACGCAGATGTTATTGTGCATGTAGTTGCGGCAGGCCACGCATTTGCGGGACGAGTTGGGCTCCAAGCAGCCGCCCAGGCACTGGTCGTGGCAGCACTGGTTGTCTTTAGTGCAGGCACGGTGCTTGCATGAGGATGGACACACTGTGGAGAGAAAGACAGCTTCCATTAAGAAAAATATTTTAAGGGAAAAGATATATCTCACTCACAGTGACATTTTCATATAGTGAGGGCATGGCATGAAGAAAATGAATGCAGTTCACCCAACATACCCCTTGATTTCTAAAGAGAAAAAAATACATAAATATAAAACATTCATTTTAATATTAAAGTTTTTTCCCCACTTTAAGTAATGCAAACGAAATGATGCTATAATAAGAATGCGGTACATTTAATTTGACAGGATTACTAAAAACGCATTTATCAAAATTAAAATATTGATCATTATCAACAAAAATGATAATAAATAAATTATGTTTATTAACATATGACATTTAAATGAATAATTCCACAGGCTCAAGGAATATTCCTAGATACAATTATAATTTAATGTTAGTAATCTGTTGTCTGCTGTTGAATCCCACATATACAAAACTACAAATACAAAGAATGATGACATCAGTTTTTAAAAATTAACACAAGACACATTTACATGGAGCACTACAACAACATAACCAGAGGCTTTAAAGGGAAATATTTAAAACTATGTACATTGTTATATATAAAAGCACAAATTATTCAAGTGCAATGCATTTTGTTTGTTCTGTAAATTTGTTTGCTAATTACTAATTACTGCGAGTGGGATTTAGCCATGTGAAACTAATAAAAAATTAAACACATCTTCATGTCTATTGTGGTATCCTTTTGTGGATTTCGTGTGAAAATAACCAGGTATTTTTTAAATAGAGCTGAAAGACTTTATTTAACTTTGCACAGATTCTTCCACATCAATCGCATTGATAACATTTGTAAATGTTTAAAGCTAAAGTGCGTCATGTTTACTCTTATCCCAGCTTATTTTGCAGCGAGAGTTATAAGAAAGTTATATGTAGGTAGATTTTTCCATAAAAGTGTAAACATTGAGGCACTATCAACACATTCAATCAATTTGTTTAACCACCCCGATCACCCCTGCACAAGAACACTGGCTTAACTATTGCCATGAGTTTGGAGAGGAACTATCAGTTTATCCAACCAATGGAAGATGGGGGAGTGTTTAGGGAAAGCTGATAAAAAATAAATTCGTTATTTTTGCAAAACTGTTATATTATTATTTCAAATAAGTGTATCCTTGGGAAACAGGCGAGGAGTGGTACTGAAACTTGTTAGACTTCTAATGTAAATTAGAAGAATTAATGCCTGATTATCTTCTGTGGAAATTGACAGATACTGTCAGTATTTCAGTTTGTAATATGTGTTTAAGTGTTTTCTCAGTAACTCAACTCTACAGTCATGTCCTAACTTGATGTAACACTAGGTTACAATTGTAAATATTAAAACAATGACAAAATGGCCTACTCTGATAAGCAGCTCCTAAAATGGTGTAACCACATTCCTCTGCCTTTTATGTGCTCTTTATTTCCCTCGTACACATGCACACAATCCCAATATAAACTCACAGTACAGAGAGCAGCACACTGCTCCCAGTTGTTTGACAAGAGTCATCTTGTAAGTCCTTCTCTCCCACTGAAATCAGTGTTTACATATTTGCAAAGTGAGCAAAGTTGTCTTGGTGGCTGTAAAGAAAAGTTTTACAATTATGTGCCAAGTTCCTAGAAATAGATTCTTTGTATTCATAGAGGTTTCAAATGGCTTTGAAAAACTATCATATCATTTCTAGAAGAAAATTACTTTTAAAGTGCCCCTATTATGCTCAATGAGACTTGGGTCTGACGTTAGCCGCATTGCATGAAAAGACGGATGCGACAGCTTGAGCAGACTAACAAATGTGCTCTACTACAACAATTCTTCTTCTTCTCAACATGGACTGCGTGTTCCCGGAGCCGGGGTTTATGTAAGTTAAAAATTAAAAGATAAAAAAAAAATTAAAAGTAAAAATTTTAGGGTTGGTGATGTGCCTAACCCGGGAGGAATGTTGTGTAGTCCCTACCAGCCGTTTGTTGTAGTCCTTAAAAAATGATTTCTTTAAAAGGCAAATATTTTCCTTTGCTTTTAACTTTGAGTGTTCTATCTTTGGAGATGTTGTTTATGCTCATTTACATTACATTTATTAATTTAGCTGACACTTTTTCCAAATCAAATTACAATTGCTATATATGTTAGAGGTCGCACGCCTCTGGAGCAACTAGGGGTTAAGTGTCTTGCTCAGGGACACATTGGTGTCTCACAGTGGATTCAAACCCGGGTCTCTCACACCAAAAGCATGTGTCTTATCCACTGCGCCGTCACCAGGGGTGGTGAGATTGCTCAAACAGCAACATTACACACAAACTATTTTAATTTATTTTATTTGTATTTTAATTTATTTTTGGAATAAATTAATAGCTATATAACCAAACAATTAGAATCACATCATTGAAATCCATACGATTGTATCAGCACAACCCTAATGCAAACACACACACACACACACACACACTAACCATTAGAGCGGCACAGAAGGAAAGGATATAATAATGATTTGAGTTCAAAGAACAAGCGAGAGAGGAAGTGTGTGTGTGTGTGTGTGTGTGTGTGTGTGTGTGTGTCCTAATGGAATATTGGCTCTTGCCAGTGATGTTAACACCACAACTCAGTCGAACACAATCCTGGAGTTGGTTTAGTCCAATGAAAGGCAAGCAAACACCTCTACTTCCATGACAACGACAACACAAGATGAGGGCTTAGAAATCCTCAGACCTGCCTTATGCATTACAATTAAGTACTCATCTGACTTTTAACCCCATGTTAAAGCCTCTGACAAGTGTTCAGTGATTTAGGCATACAACACTAAGCTTTCTAAAATGCTTGGAGACCTCACTGAAGTTTCCAAACACTCCTGACAAGAGCTGACAAACTCAGGGATCATAAAATGCCTGCTAAAAAAAGTAAATTTATGTAGAGCTTTGGGGAAATGAAGCATGCTGAGAAATACAAGAAAAAAAAGAACGAAAACAGAGGAAAAGTTGTCATGAAAAGTGACTGGCAGAAATCCGAGCAGCTAAAATGAAGTTCAAAACAATTCTCAGTTTTTCCACTAAACTCTTCAATACACCTTTCCAAATACAGGGCTGCCTTTCAAACACAGATTTTCATTACACATTATGATATATAACAAGTACGGCAAGTGTATAGCTGTTGTTGTTCACTTCAGTGTCAGGTGACACCAGGTCAGCCATCTAAAGAGCAAAACAACATTACCCTCTGTCCCTTATACATGACAATCCAGGGAGGGCCAACTCACCGCCTGCTGTGAAAAGGAGGGGAAGCGTGGGTTTATGTGTACACACATGTGACAACAACGGAGGTGCTAAGTTGGAAAAAACAGGCAAGCCACCAAGATTGTGTCAATTGTGTCAAAAAAACAATCTTGTTGACTCTAATGCCTTTCCGTGAAAATTCATTATCATCTATTCTTTGAAAGACCCTATCGTCTCTGCCCCTGTTTTCTCTCCCTCCCTCCTTTCCCTCACTCTCCCGTTGACAGTGGATACGAGCAAATGTTGTGCACGGCGACTCCTGATCCAGGAGAATCCAGTCCATTTAACAGCCTCAACCACAGACCCACCCTCAACCTTAACCAATGCGTTTGCTGGCTGCAGAAGGTAGCCATTCAATGTCCTGTACGATCTATGAGAGAGAGCCTCTGTATGTTAACCCTTTATTGCTCACATGTCTGCAACCTTGAGCAGAAAGACATGGGGATGGGAAAACACAGCTACAAGAGTTAGAAAAACTTGTTCCTCTGCTCTGGAAAGATGTCAGCTCCTCTCAACTAACAGACCCGCAGTACGCTGGGAACTCCTTTCAATCCGGAGCGCTGTTGTCATTTAGTGGTGCATGTTTGATACATAAAGTGCTTGGCTAACTGAAAAGTGTGCTGTTACTTACATAAATCATGATTTATAATTTTCACATTTTGAATTGTAGAGCTATGTAGAACAACATTGATAATAAGAAATGTTCCTTGAGTTACAAATCAACATATTAGAATGATTTCAGAAGGATCATGTGACACTGAAGACTGGAATAATGGCTCCTGAAAATTCAGGTTCATCACAGGAATAAATTCGATTTTAACACAAACACAGTATCTGCAAAGTTGCAGCGCTGAAAGTTCAGTGTAAGAAGTGTAAGCACAGATATCGTCTTTTAAATCAGGAAGTTTATTGCCTACAAAAACGACTGGATTGCGTCTACAGCTGGGTTATGGTACGTCACTAACCCACACATTTGCATCAACCACTCCCGCCGGAATAAGCAGAAAAGGGCATGGCCATATTTCAGCAGCTCCAGCAGCTCGTCGAGTGTGTTGTTCACGCAGCTGTCAGGTCTTATGTCTTCGAACTTCCCACGGACGCTGTACTTCGTCAACAATGGAATACAATTTATGTTTGATTATGTTCCTGAAAATGACGATCGTAATCTAGCTCTCTGTGCTGCGCATTTTACGGAAGACAGCTTTCAGAATCTCTATGAGTTCAACACCGGATTCAACAAGAAACTGTTACTAAAACATGAAGCAGTTCCGACTTTAAAACCAGAGGCAGCAGTTGTTGGGCCACAACCTGTAAGTAGGCTAAGACTTAACCATTTTAAATGTATTTGCATGTATAATTCCAGACGTAGCCTTGTGTTTTAGTTTTTTTCAAATGCCAGCGCTAGCTTTATTGCCACTAGGCAATTAGTTATGCTATTTTGTGTCTACAACAAACGCGTACAAACATGAATTTTCTAAAAGTGCAAATGTTGTAAATGTATTTTTCATGTATAAATGTTTTATGAGGTAATTTTCGATTTGATCAAGAACGTAAACTTGCCACCGCTGTTTGAGTATAGCATTAGTAGCCAGTCAGTTGCTATTGTTGCCAGTCAGATGCTATTGTGTAAAACAAACGTGTATAAATTTAAAAAAATGTAGAAAATCATCATTAAGAAACGTTAATTAAGAGCCGTGTGTGGTGTGGTTCTGTTTGACTCGCTTCATCGCGGCTTTCTCGGTCTGATTCTGGGTCATACTGATACTGCAGTTCGACGCATATTTACATCTGGACCGGAGCTCATGACGTGCCCGTAAAGGTAATGGGCGTTAACTTTCCGGACAACGTAAGCGACAGTTTAGCCAATCACAACACACCGGACCAAGCTAACCAATCTGAGCCCACGACGTGTTTCTGAGGGAGTGGTTTCATAGACTCAGGAAGTCAACCGCTCGTTCGAGGACAGAGGAGAGCGCGGCTGACAATAAACGTGAAGTTTATGAAAAATAAGACTTTTTAAAAACGAAAAACCACGAATACATGTTATATGGCACCCCATAAACACAATCATGCAAAGAAAAAAGCAGTCAACCCCCCCTTTAAATGTGTCAGTTTTAAAACACTGATTCACCTACACCTATGCGCAGACACCCGAGTTAGGAAGATAAACTTCCATTAGAATATGCAGAGCATGTGTGTGAGAAAGAGAGAGAGAAAGGAAGGGGTGTTAAAGAGATGAGAGGTGTGTGAAAGGAAGCGAGTATTTACCTTTGGCGCCGAGACACAGAATCTGACCCCAGCAAAAGCAGAGTCCACTTGTTGGACATAGATCACATTTAGCTCAGTCTATAAACACACAACTGTACCACAGGAAAAGGCAGCACTAGAGAGTTCAGCCATTGTTTTTATGACAGCCGATGTCTGACACGTCGGCAAGTGACAAACACTCTCACAATCTACTCTGCCACCGCAAATACACACTAAGACACATTTTAATATGTAATTAGCACCCAACAACAGTTTCGGTTAGGAAATGTAGGGTAAACCAGGACCCAAAAAAAAAATGCAGAGCAAATAAACACCCAAGAAAAGATTAAAGCAAGACAAACAGACACCTTAACAACTTTTAGAGGAAAAAACAAACAAGATATCTCTCAAAATGATTTCTTCTTTAAACTGGGTCAAATGCCATGAGACTCAGCTCCTCCTCCGAGAAGCCAAAATATTCAGTGCTAAGACCAAAACAGATCACACGACACACGCAAACCCTCATGTATTTTGTATGTGTTTTCAATGGCAAGTCTTTTCTTTTTATCAGTAATATGTACATAATATATGCAGCACAGTTAATGAAATTAAACTGCGCGCTGCGCACTTGTCAGACAAATTTCAAGGTTCATATCTCGAGGACTGCACTACAGTAAGGGGGCCCCTATAATACAACAGATGGGTGAAAGGATTTCCTGGAAAGAGTAGGGATCTCTGGGTAAAGCAGGGTAGCTGCAACGGCAATATACTGGCGAAGTGACCTGGATGCTTCTGTTCTGACAATACAAAGAAAAAAATTATCTGCAGAAAAGATTATCTGAGTAGTTCTTGCCTATGTAAAACACGCAGTTGCTAGAGTATTCTACTTGTTGATAGCTAGACCAAGTCAAAGTATTTATTAAAAAAGTTGTATTGTTTGTTAAGTCTTATCACTTACAATTTATTTATCATATCCTTGATATGAAAGGCTATAGCAAGAAAACTGTATGTACTTAAAAAAGTAACAGCAACTTAAAGGGATAATTCACCCATAACTGAAAATTCTAATGAAATATCTATAGAGTTTTTGGAATGACGAGAGGGTGAGTAAATGGTGACAGAATTTTTTTTAAATTTTTAGGGTTAACTATCCGTTTAACAAGCTTCAAAATTTCATGAATCATCTAAATCCTTAGCACAAACCTAATTTATTACTGGCTTATGGCACAA
Organism: Cyprinella venusta; assembly: GCA_038021265.1. Taxonomy (NCBI): domain Eukaryota; kingdom Metazoa; phylum Chordata; class Actinopteri; order Cypriniformes; family Leuciscidae; genus Cyprinella; species Cyprinella venusta. Next base: position 19,640,699 of record CM075870.1, on the reverse strand, counting down.
ACCTTAAGGCACAATACACTCTTAGGGAAAAAAAGGGTTCGTTGGGGATCTATATTTGAAGCTTAGGGTTCTTTAATCAACTCCAAAGAACCTTTTAAGCTAAAAAAGGTTCTATACTGACAAGAAAGATCACTTTTGGCACAAAGGTTCTTTATAGGATATTATTCATTCATATATTACATTATTCTGCAACATTTTGTAGTTGTAATTAAATAAACTGTTGTAGCAATTTAATATCACATTTTAATCATGCTGATTTTTAAAGGAGAAAGACTGAAATGGCACTATTCATGTGATTTTGATTAACTTCATAAAATGATATAAATATTTTCTAACTCTCACATCTTGAATTTTGTGATCATTCACATGCATTCATAAATACATTTTAGGGTCTTGATGTTTGTCAATAAAATGAAATATTTAATCCGGTAAGGACAAAACAAATGATAATGAATGAACCCAAAAAGTTCCATATAGAACCTTTTTCCTGATTACAAAAAAACCCTAAAGGGTTCTTATTGAATTTAACAGATTGAATTTATGCTATTTAGGGCTGTCAAACGATTAATCGCGATTAATCGCATTCAAAATAAAAGTTTGTGTTTACGTAATAAATGTGGGCGTAGTGTGTATAATTATTTTGTATATATAAATACACACACATGCATGTATATATTTAAGAAAAATCTGAAAGTATATACTTTATATATATTTATACATAAATAATATTATGTATAAATATAAATATTTGATATTTTAAGAACACATTTTTCTTAAATATATACATGCATGTGTGTCTATTTATATATACAAAATAATTATACACACTACGCCCAGATATATTATGTAAACACAAACTTTTATTTTGGATGCGATTAATCGCGATTAATCATTTGACAGCCCTAATGCTATTATTCAAATATAAACAAATATATATATATATATATATATATATATATATATACACACACACAAACACATACACACATACACAGACTTGTAAATAATCTTAATGATTTTCTTTCTTATCAATCAAAACACTGCCGCATAAAGATTCAGTAAACACATTAAAGCAGTTCACATAAAAATTTAAATCAAAAATTAATGTTTTTACTTTTTAAATTAACTATAACTTTAAAAATTAAACAAAATAAATATTACATTAGATTTCACAGCATTTACTTTCCAATTAAACTCAATTTGTTTCTCAAAAACTGTAGTATGCATGCTTTATTTAGAAAGGCACATGACTACAAGAGGTGTCACAGTTCAAAGTGCATGACAGGGCAAGCAAGCCATAAAATCCGATGAACTCTCTGTAGACCTCTGAGGCTGTCACCCACAAGAAGAATATAAAATTAACATTGAGGACACTGAGACCCAAAGTCAGCAAGGTGACGAAGCACCTGATGACTCCACAAAGTTCCCAAGTTACTGTGCAGAGCAAGAAAAACATCCCTGTAGAACAATCATTTTATTAAGAAAGGACTGAGAGACTGGCTCAGCATTGCACAGCTTCACATTAGAGAGATTTAGTAGAACAACTACCAACTAAATCAATGTTAAACAATTCTAGAGTCTCTGAATGTCCTTGATAACCCTGTTTTAGTCAGCTATTGTGACAAGTGACAGCTAAAAAAATGTATTCAATCCATTTTGAAGTATATCGCTGCATTTAATTTTGAATATTTCAATAATGCACAAAAAGCATAATTAATACAAAGAAGTACATTTCTAATATCATAGACCCCTTGATCGCATAGGTTTTGATTTGACATCTAGCTAAATTATTCATGTATTTTAAGAAAAAGCTATCGCTGTCAGGGCTTTGTCACTTCGGTCTAGTTTATTCTTGTTTTTGTGACAGAGCCCTGACACTCCTGTATTGTCTTGTCTCTGTGCGAGCAGTGCGCTCTCTTGTCTGTGTTCACTGTTTCATATTCGGAGCAGGTGTTCGAATTCCGGCACTCGTGTCTAGTTTGGTTTCGGTTATGTGTCAGGATTCTGACATTCATGCTTCGAGTGTTGGTATGTTTTTGTGAGCGCACAGGATGAGCTTTTGCTCGTTCTCGTGCGCTGGGTCTTGTCACGTCAGCGTGCGGTTTCGAGTT